>JAJOOH010035695.1:0-11627 GCA_029582605.1 Solanum gracilifrons | reverse complement strand
AGACCCATTACTTGTTGTTCCGGGTTACGGGTTGGCTTACCTACTGGTGGGTTATAGTAGGTGCCATCATGACTTGAGAAATCGGGTCGTGACAGCAATACTCCTGCCCTTCACAAAACCTGACTGATTTGGTGAAATTATCCTTGGCAGCACCTCCACCATTCTATCATGTACCATCCTTGATATGACCTTATTAATGAAAGAACTCAAGCTTATTGGCCTCAGGTCTGAAAAGTTTTTAACCTCTTTATTTTTAGGTAAGAGCACCAGAGTGGTGTGAGTAATGAAATTGGGTAACTCCTGCCCACAGAAGAAAGCTCTCACTACTCCGGTTATATCTTCCCCTCTAATATCCCAACACTTTTGAAAAAATAGGCCTGAAAAACCATCTGGTCCACATGCACTATCACCATTTAGCTCAAAGACCACCCTTTTGACCTCATCAAGATTCGGAAGCTTTATCATCTCTTCATTATCCTCATCAGTGATTAATTTAGGAATATGTTTCAACATTGAAAAATTTGGAAGATTCCCTTCTTCCTTGAATTGATTTGAAAAGAAAGCTACTGCTGCTTCTCCTATCTGCTGATTTGAGTGTACCATTTCCCCTTGCTCATTACTAATTTCTGATAACTGCAACTTTTTCCTCCTCCCTTTCACATAAGAGTGAAAGAATTTTGTGTTCATGTCTCCTTCAACAAACCACTTCATACCTGCCTTTTGCTTCCAAAATTCTTCCTTAATCTTGAGGTATTTTTTTAGCTCGGCCTCCAGTCTACACAGTTCTGCCCTATTATCTGCTGAAGGAAAAATCCGTAATTGTGCTTCCTTTACCTTGATAACATCCTCAATAGTAGCAATTTTTTGAAAAATATTCCCAAAGACTTTTCTGCTCCATTTAATTAATGCTCTCTTCACCCTCTTCAATTTAGCATGAAGCTCCAAGAACGGGCAGCCTACAAAATCAATCATTCAGTTCTGTTGTATGATTTCGTTAAACTGAGGATGTTTTGTCCAGAAATTCAAAAATCAAAAAGGCTTGATAGCATGTTCCTTTTCTGTATTGCAAATCATATGGAGAGGGGCATGATCTGACTCTTGTCTGATTAAGTGTTGGACCTCAGTAGACGGGAAAGCCTCAAGAAATATCGAGTTCACTAAAATTCTATCCAACCTTTTAAAAATGCAATTTTCCTCTATTCTCCCATTCCACCAAGTGTACTTACTTCTCGAAAATTTCACTTCTGATAAAGCACTATTGCTGATGCATTGTGCAAAATCAATTGCCTCATGCTGAGTGAACTCCAGACCTCCCATCTTCTCCTCCTCATTCAAGATAACATTAAAATCTCCCCCAACCATCCAGGGAACTTGACAATTTTCAGAAATATGTACAATTTCCTCCCATAATTCCAATTTATCCATAGCGCTACATCTAGCATACACAGTTGAAATAGTGAAAGATTTATTATTCTTACAAAACTTCATAGAAAGTTGTTGTAAAGAATCCAATATTACAGAGCCCTCCCATTCTTCCTTCCAAAAAATCCAAATTTTGCCCGAGCTGTTGGCATAGGCATTGTTGAAACCTAACTTCCTTTTATATTGATCTAGCTCTAACGGATCTTGAAATGGTTCCATTAAAGCTACAAATGAATATTGATGTCTTCTATTTAGATCCATTAATCTCCCAAAAGAGTTGTGAGTATTAACATATCTAATGTTCCAAAAGATGACTTTCTCAATCATTGATTACTATGAGAAAATTTGTCTTTATTGCTCCTTGTTTTGACTTGAAGAGGAATTATGGGCCTTCCTCTTTTTGCCTTTAAACTATTGGTATGCGTTGGTGATAAATCACCTGCTTTGCTAATTTGCTGAATATTGTACTCCATGCTGTCATCTTCTTCTGTTTCCCTCATGTGTTGTATTTCTTCATCTGACTCATCAACTAAATATGGAGCTTCTTTAAAAGGTAGCTCATGAATTTGTTCCTCCATTGTATCCTTCACCTTTCCTGCACTTTTTTCCTGTTGATGTTCTTGGACTCTACTCTTCTGCACGATTGCACTATTCACTGTATTATTACTGGTCCCCCCAAGTTTGCTAGAAACTCCTACTAGTTCACCACTCTTCATTGTTCTGTGCTGACTAATACTATTTTTCTCTTTGTTGTTGTGACTTCTTGTACTCCTGACGTTGATTTTTGACCTTGCTTCCCAAAGGCTCTTTCAACCCATTCTCTTGTAATTTCTTTCTCAAATTCTTTACTTTGTATTTCATTGGTCTGGACCTCTGCACCTTTGGAACTGTCCTCCATTTCAGCTTTCTGGTCTTTATTCTCTAGAGCGTCAAATTTGTTGCCAATAGCAATGTCCACCTTGGCCCAAATATTTTTTGGTTGTTTCTTCCATCCTCCCTTTTTATGCTTTGGTTCTTCAAACCTATCTATCCTTTTGTTATGCTGGTGAACTTCATCTTCTTCTTGCTTCTCCTTTCTGTTGTCCATTTTACTTCCTTGTTGTGTATTCCCCTCTTCCTCCTTCTTATCTCCTGCTTCCTGGTTCGTCTTTTCCTTCTTTGGATATAATTCTGGGTGCACCACATAACATTATTGCTCACCATGTCCTTGTATCATACATGTCTTGCAATATTTTGGAACATAATCATACTTTATTCTTACCCACTTCTCCATTACCTCCCCATTAGTCTTCTTCATTCCTATTTTAATTCTTTTTGGGAACTCTCCGAGAAGATCCACATCTACCTTTACTCTTGCACAACTGGGCCTTGTTTGATTTCTTGTCGCCATGTCAACCTGTAAAGGTTTACCCACTGCCGCTGCTAGTGAAAAAACAGTTTCTCTCCCAAAGAAATTTGGAGAAAGTGCTGGAAACGATATCCATGCTATTGCTGTCGTAGTCTCTTCCTCTGGATCAAACATTGGGTCCCACTTTAATGTTCTCATAGGAAACGACCAACTTTTTTGTGTTATGTAGAAAGCAGGCTTTGACAGTAGATGAACATAATCTTCCAAAAGAGACGCCCTAATTAGAATATGTCTATTACTAAGTAACCCAATTTTACACTCTCCTTTTAATTCACATTGTTTTGGAATTAATCTCCTCAAATCTTGAATATCAGGCCATCCATATGAGAACTTTCCAATCACTGCATATTCAAGGTTTTCATTAATAATCATCTGGTTAATTTGTTCCTGGTCCCATAAAACTCTTGGTTCTCCATGAAAATATGATATTGGCTTCAATGGTATTGGCTTGGTGTTCGAAGGTGTTGGTTTTAGCGTGTTTGCATATGTAGCAATAGGCATAATGGTATTAGCAGGTTGACCAACCTTTGCAAGAGGTTGGTCACCGGCGTATTGGCCATCTCCACCGAAAAATAGGCAAAATAGCATTCAAACGACGGTAGGGTTTAGGGTCGCCATGTAATTGCAGCGGAAGTCTTTGATTTTTCTACTTTCATAGGATTGCTCCAAAGTCTCTTTTTGAATCACCAATGATGTATAGTGAATGGGTAAATAGTACTTAATTTATGAAGTGGAATGTGACGGTAAACTGTAAGTATGTAGAGTAAGAGATAGATATTGATTACTTGTCATGAGGTCTTAGTGGGCGAGTGTTCTTCATTTTAGCTAGTAGTCATAAGTTAGTATAATATGTGATATAATATATTTATATATGTGTTTAGTACTAGACACTAAGCTTGAATTTGAGATGAGTATCGTTATAAAAAGGATGACAACACGATGGTGATGATGTTAGTTCGAGATCTGATCTAGTAGGTTTGACATAAATTAGGTGAGAAATTAAGGTGTTACTTTTGATAAGTGTGAGTGGTAAAAGTGTGGTATTAGGACTTTTAGATGAGAGCAAGGGAGTGTGGCTAAGTCATTAGAATATCACGAGCATTAAGAGGTGTACCTAAGATCGTATATAGTCAGAAAAGGTTCCAATTAAGTTAATGATTTTTCTTGTGTGCCTAGATAGTATAATTGAGTTGCCAATGTGACATGCTGATGTAAGCATTATTTTTCCTTAAGAGTTAGATGAAATGACCTTATAAGCTAACGAGAAGAGGTTAAGAGAAGCATCATGGAAAGAGGTCTTAGAATGAATCATAGTACCTGCATATGGAAGAGTTCAGTAGCCATGGGATTAGCCTTTTCTAAGTATTAGAGTAAATCAAATATATACTAGTTCAGAAAAGATAGAATATATCCATAACTTTAATGTGTCAGCTCCAGACCCAAGAGGGAGATGATGAGATGAGAAACCAAATCAAGTGTTGAGAATCAGATAGTGATGTGTTTATAGAGAGAGAGTTATGGTGGTATAACAATTCATTCATACTTTAGAGTATTCCTCAAAGCTTAGTCATTACAACATCATGTTGATGTTTCTAATATCAAAATTGTGTTCATGACCTATATTCATACACTTCAGACATATTCACATCTATGCTCAGCTCCCACAATGATGGGCAAAGACTTTACCCCATTGATATCAATCTTAATCCATAAATTTATAGATATCAACCTTATGATGTGCACATATTAATATAAGCACTTATGTTTCATACTATGCTCAGTCTTGCAAATTCATGATCTACTCTCAATCGCTAAAAATATAATGTTACATCATTCATATTCTTATAACCGATTTCTCGAATGAATCGTGCCTATGATCTTTCGCTCCAAGCTACCTTAATGATGCTTTTTAGTTTTGATAGTGATGTTGTTGATAGCAGTAAGGTGATAATAGATAAAAGAGTGTTGATGTTTCTTATGTTGGTAGTGATTGTGTGCTTATTCCATCTAAGGTTATAAATGTGGGGGAATGATGAGATGAAGTTTTACTATGAGTAATAGTTAGATGAGAGTAGTTAGAAAAGTGTAGTAATCATAAATGAGAGCATAGTTGAGAAGTGTTGCTAACCTTAAGAGCTACTAGTCATATCACTCAAGGCATAGTAATCCTATTATTACTTGTGCCCATATATCCTTGCTTTACGTCAAATAGCTCCAGATAGAGCATGACTATGTTCAAACTCATATCATTCGCAACTTATGTGCTATAGAGAGTTCCAAACTCTAAGTATGAATCAACTCCGCCTATGTTAGTAGACAAGTTCGGAAGTCAGAAAAGATAGCAAGAGTAACTCCTTTTCTTTCAATAATTAGTTCAGCCGTCATTCAAGGAAGAATAATCCCAAGGGATGGATATTGTAACACACCAAAAATTTCTAAGCTAAGACCCGAATTATTTTGTAGCTCCTCACAACTCTACTCTTAAAATTTGAATTATTTGTCGTATAAATATGAGCTTGAACCGGGTTAGTTTATACTGTCTCGTGTGTTATAAGATCCTTACCAAGTATATCAAGAGTATGCAAAGTGATCTCGGGTCATAAGGGACCTCGAACACCAAGTCAAGTTCAAAGTATTCCTATTGGCAAAGTTTTTGCATGAGTTCATATAAAGGTCAAATTTAAAAACTCGTATCTCGCATCATATAATGGATTAGTTGGTTTACGACATATCAAATTAAATGTCTATGAGTCTTCTTTCCAATGCCACTAAATTTGCCTTATTCCGAGTTTGGAGTAAAAAGTAATGATGATTTTACTGGAACATACCTGGATTGGGAAATAGGGAGAACTCACCTGCTTAATCGGCGATCCACTGAATAGGTTGGCGAATCACCAAATTAGCTCGCCAAATTGTCCTGAAAAACTTAAGCTTCTGTCCATTTGGGTGATCTAAAGTCCCAATGGGTGATCCACCGACTATTTTTAGCATGGAGACCTCCAGATCGCCAATTTGGGTGACGAGATTCATTAAAAGGTCATTTTCGTTGATTTTTATGATTTTATTATGTTCCTTAAAGGGTATTATTGAAATTTTACCCTAAATCAACTTCCCTAAGTCCATCGTACAACCTAATAACATCATTATACGTATATCAACTCTCAAAATCCCCAATTCTCAGTCTTCCAAATATCAAGAACTTCAAAAAAGGATTTCTCCAATTTTCTCAAGATCTAAATACCCAAAGTTCAAGATTCTCTTTAAGAATCCTAAGATTTTAAATCAAAGGTTCTTTTTCACCCTTTATCTCAAAGAAAACTGCAAGAAAGACAAAAGCTAGGGTTTCAAGTCTTCCAATCAAGTTCTCCTTCAAAACTTTTCAAGAACTTTGTTCTTCCAGGTATGTAAAGTTATCCATAGTGTTAGGCTAGTTCGTTCTCATGCCCTTCATCTAAATTCAGTCAATGAAAAGTTCAATCTAGGATTTTGCCCTCAATTTTATGAAATTCTTTATATGAGTTATATTCTTGTTCGGAATTCTAAATTCTTATATTATGATATTACAATATATGTAATGATACCTTGAGTTGTTGTTCATGCTTATTGCATGAGCCCTAGTTGATGAGATTTTTATTGAAAAGTAGTACTATATTCAGAAAAGTAGAAAGAGTTTTTAGAGTATTTCAGACAGATTTAGTACAACTTTAGTTACCTCTTAAAGAGGCCTTTTAAGAAATTTTCTCAACTTAGAGACTACTTTTACATGAGCATTCAATTATATTTTGGGAGAAGTCTTGAGCACCAATTTGGGGTAAGAATTCATATAACTCGAATTCATAATCTACACCGCCAGCGTAGATAGGATCGTACCACAAGATGGATGACTCATCACCTACCTCAAGAAGGCTTTTCAGTGGATCCAACAGTTCAGTTATTTCCTATACTCTTGGAAAGGTATAGGGCGACTCTAGCAACATGGATAAGACGTTGTATCATTACAAAGCGCATAGTGATGGTTGTCGGTTAGAGAAACTCCCTAGAAAAGTAAAATAATATATATATATACTTTTATTGTATCTTTATAGTAAGAGCATTATATTATTTTCATCGTAACTTATGTTATTCTTTAGTTGAGCTACTTTCAACCTTTCAGTACAACTATTTATTTAATTCAAACCTATAACATACTCGTACATTCAAAGTATTGATGTCATTTGACCTGCATCTTTTCATGATGCAGATTCTGGTACTTAGAATCATCCACAAGAGTTTCGTTGAGATCACATCATCTGCTCGTCAGCTTTTGGTGAGACCTCCTTGGTTTCGGAGGACTCTGGTGTTCAGATTTTATTAGTAGTAGCATTTTAAGGTGTCGTGGGTTTTGTCTCGACACCTATCTTAATACAGTAAAGGCTTCATAGATAGATAGTTTTGGAGAGTCTTTCAGCATTGAGTAACAGATGTTATACTTACAACTTTATGTTTTACCCTTCGTATTTTCAGATAGTTTTGAGATTTAGTAAGTTGTATTAAAGATTTCTTCAGTTTTGATGCTTGAGTTAGTCTTCCGCATGTAGCCAGACAGGATGAGGGTTTGCTTTGGAACCAATAATGGTTCTCGAGTGCCTGCCATGTTCAGGGTGTAGGCTCGGGTCGTGACAGAACCCAACAAGAAATCTAATAAACGAATCAACCTAGCTAGAAAAAATACTCCTTTAATCCCAATCGAACCTCTTCAAACTACAACCTGCACAGAAATCAGCTCAACCTAACAATTTTACAATATACAGCTCACAAGGCTCAATAATCATAGTACAATAGTCACAGTCTAACACGTATCAAGTAAGTCAATCGCAATGCCAAGTATATTAATCACACATAACAAGTGCATCAATCACAATTAACAAGTAAGTCAAACATAAGCATCAAAATGCATCAACTCACAATAACCAGTTTCTTGCCAGAACAATTTCTCAACGGCACAATATCACTAGCCGAAATCATTTCCCATCGACTTTATATTATTTCACTTGCCGAAACCATTTTACATTGGCTTTATAACAAATCACTAGCCGGAACCATTTCGCATCGACTTTATATCAAATCACTTGTAGGCTTATATCATTTCACTAGCCATAACCATTTTCCATCGGCTTTTATATCAATTCACTAGTCGGAACCATTTCCCATTGATTTGATATCACTTCACTAGACAGAACCATTTCCCATCGGCTTTATGTCATTTCACTAGCCGAAATCATTTCCATAGGCTTTATATCACAAGTCTCATCACGGTGTAGACCAATCAATGCACATAAGCAAGTTCACACTATAAGGAAGAGACAACCATTCAAGTTGACATTAATGTTATCAAGCATTTCATCAATCAATCATATAGGGGACATTACAAGGCAATTCACAAGCATTATGATCAACACATAAACTTTTTGTTCATTAAGATTTATCAAGTGGACAATTAACCCTTCACCTTATTCCCATTACTTCCAACACACACAATGAAGGGAATACACAGATTCTACTAAATTGCAATGTTTAGGAGATCACTTGCTTTAAATTCAATCAACTAGTCACCCAACACTTGAGTATTCCCCTTCCGACCAATGTCCAACGCCACACAATATATATCAATCAAGTATTCACAATAAATTTCTGGAAACAACAATACTCACTCATATACTTGAAAAATTGGTCAATCGACAAAAAACCCAATTTTTAAAATGAAGTTTGAATTTAAAATTCTTTACTTGAAAATGTTACTCAAGGCCTTTGAAACTCATTGGTGAAAACCATTTTTTAAAAAATACTTAAAATTATTTCCCAATCTCCATTCTAGTTTAAAACTTGAGATCTTGTAAAAACTTGTCATTTACCAATCAAAATTCAAATTTGGATGTTAAAATTCATAAATAATAAAAGGAAAATGAAGTTTTAGGGTCATAAAAGCTTACCCACATGATTTAGTACGAGAAATCCTTCCACAAATCACCTCTAAGGGCTTAACAAGTTCAAAAATAAAAAATGGGGCTTAAACCCACAAAAATGGCAGGTCAAATCTCTCTATGATGTTGCAAAAGAGACTCTGGGTTCGCAAAAATGAACCCCATGAAACTCAGCCTTTGCGATTGCGAACAGGCATTCGCAAAAGCAAATGTCGAGTTCGTGACACCCATTTCGCAAAAGCGATGGTATGGCCACGTGCACCCTTCGCGATTACGATCAGGTCTTTGCTAACGTGACCATCACGATCGCGAAGGACTCTTCCCGTTTGTGAGACCTGCAACATCTGAAAACATTGCCAACACTCAAAACATCGAAAGAATCCTTAGGATTGGTTCAAAACCTTGTACACACAAACCATATATGCAAATCAATTATACTTAATGTTTCAGACTAGATGGAACTCGAGAAACATAATTTTGAGGTCTCTTTGACCTGATCAATGCCTAAAAAGGCTAAACCAAGTTTGAGACCTCCCAAAAATTAACCACAGCCTTATCTAGGCCTAAAACCATCCCCTGAATCAAACAGAACTCTTGGAATTTCGATCAGAACTTATCAACCCCGAAGGTTGACCAAAATCAACTCAAAGGCTAATTTTTCATAGTTTCACAACTTTAGACCTCAAATCCTATAAAAGATCACAACACAGATAATTGTTGCTGCGAACTAGACGAATTACCATGGCCACCTCGGCCAGAACCATAAGATCCTCGGGTTGACTGCCCACTCTCAGCTGCTAGCATAGATACATGAACTGGCCCACGATGCTGAAAGGAGCTACTACCTCTATGTGAACCTCTGCCTCCAAATAAAGCACCAGAAAACTGACAAGACGAACGAGCTCTCTTGGGCACCAAAAACTCCTCTAAAACCATAAATTTCGCCTCGATGGTGGTTCTCACAATAGAATGGAAGGAAACCACCTCTATGGCTGCTGCTCTAAACATATACGATATGACGGAAAAATTCAACCCTTTTACCAACCTGCGAACTCTCTCTGCCTCATACAGAACAATATTCATAGCATTCCTAGAAAACTCACAGAAACAAGCCTCATACTCCGCCACAGACAAACTACCCCGAATCAAGCTCTCAAACCCTAATCGACTCTCCTCCCTCATGCTCCAAGGAATGAAGCGGGCCTGGAAAGCACTAGAGAACACATCCCACTCTGCTGGGGGAGATCCAACTAGTCTAGACCTCACAAAAGTCCTCCATTACTTCTCGACTCTTCGACGAAGTTGCAGTGCAACAAAACAAACTCCCCGAGCATCCACCATACCCACTGCCTCAAGCATCTTGTGGCACAAAGTCAGGATCTCATGAGCAACCTCGCTCTTACCACCCTGAAACTGGAGTGGTTTCCTCTTTTGAAACCTCTCATAACATTGCTGACCAACTGATGTCAAGCATCCTCGCAATCACACTATACCGGGCTCAGAACCTACACAAGCGTAGAAGTGAGGAATGAGTACCAACATCACGGTACCTAGAAAGCAATCTAATAAATGAAGCAACCTAGCTAGAAAATGAATACTCCTTTCATCCCAACCGAACCTCCTCAAACTACAACCTGCACAGAAATAATCCAAACTTATCAGTTCCACAATATACATCTCACAAGGCTCAATAATCACCATATAATAGTCACAACCCAACACTTATCAAGTAAGTCATTCTCAATGCCAAATAGATCAATCACGTATAACAAGTGGATCAATCACAGTTCACAAGTAAGTCAAACATAAGTATCAAAATGCATCAACTCACAATAATTAGTTTCTTGCTTGAACCATTTCCCATCGACACAATATCACTAGCCGGAACTATTTTCCATCGGTTTTATATCATTTCACTACACGAAGTCATTTCTCATCGACTTATATCATTTCACTAGTCGGAACCATTTCCCATCGACTTTTTATCAAATCACTAGTCGAACTCAATTTTTCATCGACTTTATATCATTTCACAAGCCTGAACCATTTCCCATTGGCTTTATATCATTTTATTAGCCGAAATCATTTCGCATTGGCTTTATATCATTTCACTAGCCGGAACCATTTTTCATGTTTCACAAAAAATTTCCTAGATCGAAGTTTTCACAAAAAAATTAGGGCTGAACTTTTAAAGATAATTGAAGAAGAAAGGAAGCAGAAGAAAGAGAAAATAAAGTTGTTTTATAAAATATTAATTTGTGAAATACACATGTCAAGTACGTGTGTTTCGCCACAAGATACATGACTGATTACGACGTTTTAAGGGTTTATTTTGTTCCGTTTTAAAATAGTTCAGGAGGGTAATAGGACCATCGTAAAATTGAAGTGTGTAGTTGAGAATCCGGATATAGGTTAGGGGGGTATTTGGCTCTTTTTCATACTTTTTTTCTTCTTCAAAATAAGTGATTTTGACCTCCCGACAACAATGTCAAATCGACTCTTAAATCGAATTATCTAATTAAGGGAGAGGAAATCTCAACAATTATTTTACAATCCACGTTGGTACACCCTCAATTTCAAAACTAACTGTTTAATTTTATTTCTAGAAAAAATGAGTTATATACTATCGTAAGTTCAATTTACTGAATAGATCAAAATAAACAGAGAATTGCATTTGACATAAAGGTCTAAAATTTGTAATATGCAATTTGAAATTGCTCAAGATTACCTTATGTTATGTTTTGGATTCATTCATACATTTGCTTTCGTAGTTGCTTTTGTCATTAACGATAAATGAATTTCACATATCAAAAATATTTAACAATATCAAATGCAAT
>JAJOOH010035683.1:0-10810 GCA_029582605.1 Solanum gracilifrons | reverse complement strand
TTTCAAAGCAAATACTATGGCAGCCAACTCTAGATCATGGGTTGGGTAATTCTTCTCGTGAACTTTCAACTGTCTGGAGGCATATAAGGTATAACTTTACCATTCTGCATTAACACACAACCAGTCCAACTCGGGATGCATCACAATATACAACAAAACCTTGTGTACCTTCTGGTAAGGTCAATACTGGGGAAGTATTCAACCTCTTTTTCAATTCCTGAAAGATTTTGTCACAAGCTTCAGACCATTGAAACTTCACTATTTTCTGAGTCAACTTAGTCAAAGGAGATGAAATAGATGAGAACCTCTCGACAAACCTTCTATAATATCCAACCAACCCCAAGAAACTCCTAATATCAGTTGGAGATGTGGGTCTAGGCCAATTCTACACTGCCTCTATTTTCTGAATATCAACTCTAATTTCCTCACCGGAGACAATGTGACCTAAAAATGCCACAAACTCAAGCCAAAACTCACACTTAGAGAATTTAGCATACAACTCTCTATCCTTTAGAGTTTGGAGAACTACTCTGAGATGACTAACATGATCTTCCTCATTCCCCGAATAGATTAGTATATCATCAATGAATACGATAACAAAATATATAAATAAGGCTTACATACTCTATTCATAAGGTCCATGAACGTTGTAGGCACATTGGTCAAACCAATGGGCATAACTAGGAACTCATAATGACCATAACGGGTCCTGAATGTTGTCTTTGGATTATCACATTCCCTTACTCTCAATTGATAGTTGTCTGATCTGAGGTCTATTTTCGAAAAACAGGTGGCACTCTGAGTTGATCAAAGAGATCATCAATTCTCGAAAAATGATACTTATTTTTGATAGCAACCTTGTTTAACTGACGGTAATCTATACACATTCTAAGAGAGCCATCCTTCTTTCTCACAAATAAGGCCAGAGCACCCCAAGGTGAGACACTTGGTCGAATAAAACCTTTCTCAAGGAGATCTTTCAACTGCTCTTTTAACTCTTTCAACTCTATTGGTGCCATCCTATATGGTGGAATAGATATATGATGAGTATCGGTAAGAATATTGATGAGTCCGAGATTTGGACTCATTTAGGGCTTTATTTGGATAGCTTTAGTGTTCTCAAATGCTTATTTTGTGCCAATAACTGATGTAAAACCCTTGATTTCAAGGCATTTGGATTGAGGAACAAAGCATGGACACTAACTTGCGAAAAGGAACTAAACGAGCTGAAAGAAGGAAGAAAAGAGAACCTGGTGATTGCCAAGTCCATTTGGCGAGTCGCCGAATGGCCAATACCTCGCCTAAAGTTCTAGTGTTCTAAACTATGAAATAGAAAATCAAGTTGGCGAGAGAAAAGAGCAGTCGGTGGATCGCCGAGTTGTTCCGCGATGCAGTGTTGCATTGCCCAAAGTTATAAAACTTGAGGATGCTGAAGGCCAAAGCAAAAAGGCGATAGAGTTGACCAAAGGGCGGATCGTCGAGTTGATCGACGAGCCCGACTTACTACGTCGAATGGCTCTTCGCAACATATTTTTGGCGACTATAAATACATTTTCAAACATTATTTTTAGTATCAAATTTTATTCTGAACATTCATTAGAGTAATTTTTGACTTTGAACTCTGAGTTTTGGAGACATTTTCCCCTTAGCTTTGAAGAATTTAAGTTTTTCATTTTTGAGAAATTGGAAGTGGGTCTTTGAGATTCTTCAATTTAAACCTTTGTAAAGACGACATTAATCTTACCCAGTTGATGGAAACACAATTTGGTAACAATTTGTATCTTTTATGATGTTTAGCTAAAACCCCAATTCTTGGGGTGTGATTATGTGATTATGGGCTGATTTAGTTTATGTGTATTGCTAATTGTTAGTTTAAATGCTATTTAGAAGTGATTTCAATTAGTAACTGTGGTTCAATTTAAAGAATTGTAGTTGCAAATGCAGTTCTACCTACGTGTTTTTGGCTTGCTTGAAAGAGAGGTTTTAAAACCAAGATTACTGAATTGATGGTCTGTGGGTATTGGGTTGTCATGGGTTCAGCTCGAGAGAGTGAATCCTAAACCCTTTTCCACACATTCAGCTTAAGAGAGTGAATGGACTAAAGTGTAGGTTGTTCTTATTTGCATGCTTGTTGGTGTTCGAGAGAAACCAACTTGATTTAGGGTAAATTGTTCGAGAGAAAGTTTATCCTCTCTAAAGTTTAGCTTATTCACTAATTTACAACTATTTACTAACCGTTACAATCACCCATTGTCCACCTTAGCCTATAATCCAATCACATCCTAAGAACCCGTCTCATTATTGTCATTCTCGTATTATTTGTTGTTGTTGTATCTAATAGTTAAAACCAAAACCCCCCTTATTTGACATTTGCGTCACCCCTTAACTTGAATTATGTTTTTAATCGTAAATGTCTATTCCTATGAATGACTTGAGCATATTCGTACTTTCCTATTGAATCTTAAACACGTACCACTCCATGTGGGATTCGACCCCAACTCATTCAGTTGGGTTATATACTGACTAACGATTGTTGACTCGTAGAACTTATTAAGTGTCTTTGATAGCGTTATTCGATCAAAATGGCACCGCTGTCGAGGAGTGGTGTTGGTTAAGATTCTTTAGTTAAGTGGAATTTTGTTCTTGTTAGTTGTTGTTGAATCTACTTACTTTTAGTTTTGGTTTATTTGTTTGTGTTTTGAAACAGAGAGTATGAGTGTGAACGGAAGCAATGGTAGCCAAATGGACCACCAAGATGACATCGGAAACCTCAACGATGTAAATGAGCCTAATGCTAATGACCCTCATCTAATGGGTGGAATTGGTGCCATTCGCTTGCCTTCGGTGGATGGGAATGTTGTGTTCCATATTACAAGTACCATGTTGCAACTCTTGCAATTAAAATGGTTGTTTGGTGGATTGGCTCATGCTGATCCCCATGAGAACATACGAAATTTTGTTGATATTTGCGGGTCGTTCTTCTTCAAGAATATATCCCAAGAGTCGGTCCGGTTGAGGTTGTTCCCATTCTCTTTAATGGGAGAAACATGTAAATTGGTGGCTGAATTGCCAAGAGAATCAAACACTTCGTGGGAGGAGCTTGTCACCGCATTTCAAGTGCGATTTTTCCCTCCTTCGAAGATGATGACACTTCGGGATAACATCCAAAGCTTCAAGCATTTGGAGGGTGAGCCAATTCATGAGACTTTGCTATGATTCAAGAAGTTGGTGCTGCAATGCCCAACTCATGGTTTGCCTGACAACATTTTGCTGCAGTATTTTTACCGAAGCCTTGATTCGGTGAACAAGGGTGTAGCTGACCAACTTTCTTCGGGAGGTTTGATTCAACAACCATACGTTATAGCAGCCCAACTTTTGGATGGTATGACCACAATTAATTAGGCTTGGTACACCCGCGAAGATTAGGTCTCCCCTCTCACGTTTAAATTGACCAAGGAGCAGTTGGAGAAAGACCAAGAGAGGGACCAGAACATGGCCAAGATCATTACACACCTTGACATTTTGTCCAAAAATGTCATGGGATCTGGTGCTCGAAGTGTAATTGTCGTGGGTGTCGGGTGCGTTAATCTTGATGAGGCCAAGTTTGAGGCTTTGTACAACAAAGAGGTGAACTTCCTAGCCAACCAAGAAGATGGTTATCGTTCAAACTAGCCGAGGTAGGGTGGTAACCAAGGTTGGAACAATGATGAAGGTTAGAAGGATCGTGATAGAGAGTGGAGGGATCGTAACCCCATTTGGAAAGAGAGAGATGGGGAGAATGATAGATATGTTCCTCCCTACGATCGCTAAAAGCCAAAGGATTCCGATGGTGGTCGGTCTGAGGATATGTTGTCTCGTATTCTCAACAAGGTTGAGAGGTCAGACAATATTTTGAAAAAGATGAAGGAAGATGTGCCGACCCTTAGACAGACGATTAGCTCTCATTTCGTCTCGATCAAACAGTTGGAGACCCAAATGGGTCATATCTCGTCTCATTTAAACCCGAGACAACAAGTGGGGTTGCCTAGTGACACTATGGTCAACCCCAAGAATGAAGTTTGAGTAAGGACTTGCGTCGTGCCATAACATTAGCTAAGGCGCTGCTTGGGAGGCAACCCAAGTTTCTATTTGCTTCTTTTTTATTTTGAAATAATGGTGTGTTGATTGTGTAGGTTAAATTGTGGAATGTTTTTGAAAGGTGAAGATTGGCGAGGAAAAAGTCCAGTCAGCGACTCGCCGAATTGGTCGGCAAGCCCAACTTGGACCGCGGATGGACTCAAGGAATTTTGAAATTAGAGCCTGTAAAACTTGGCGGGCCCAGGAGCAAATCGGCGTGTCACCGAACGGGTCAACGATTGTGACTTTGTCCGCCGTTTGGACCCCCACATTAACTGGAGGTCCTGTAAAACTCGGCGAGGTAAGTGCCCATTTGGCATGTCGCCGAGTGGGACTGTGAGCAATACTAATGTCGCTGAATGGGTGAGAACTGGACGGTTTTAAAGTCCAAAAGTTCAAAATCTCTCACTTTTCAACTTGCCAAACTCACACCCGCACTTTATTTTCCTGTTGTTCTTGTGTTTTCATAGCTTATTAGTCGTCGATTGTGTGTTCAGAGTTGGATTCTTTGCCGCCTAGCTTTTCAAACTCTTTAATCGACATAAAAGGTTGGTTTTCCAAATCCTGAATTCGTTTTCGCGATTTTACTCATTTGCAATTGATCTCATCTTAGTGATGTGTGTTGGGCCTCTCTGAGTTCATTATTTTTGGTGCTTGTATGCCAATTTTAATTTGAATATCGTGCCTATAATGTATATATTATTGATTTTCTGATATTTTGTGCCTTAAAATTGATTAAAATTGTTGGGTTGTGCTAAAATGTTGTTGGGTCTAGTCGGGTGAAGTCTAAGTAACCCATTTTTGTGCCAAATGACATAATTTTCCCAATGATGGAACAGTCGACGTCATTCTTGAGAGCAAAAGTCATCAAATGGCCAAATTTGACCAAACCGGGAGAAATTTGAGTATTCCGGGGGCATGAGTGTAATGGGTCTAAGTTTAATTGAATAAGTGCATGTTTTGATTTTGTTTTCATGTGCTGCGGGGTTGAAAGTAGGCACATTAGGTCGTTTGGCGAGCTGGGTCGAGCTCGCCCAACCACTCGGCGGTTCGCCGAGTCCCCCTTGATCGCCTTTAATTTCATGCTTGATTAAGTTTGGGGTTTGTAACTTTTGGCGAGAATCCTGAGTTCGCCAAGTGCACTCAGCGACTTTCCTTCTTGATCGCCCTTTTTGAGCCCCTAACCCCTAAAATGCACTGTAACTTTCGACGGGCTAGTCCTTGCTCGTTGAATACTGTCGGTGATTCGCCGAAAGGCCCATCCCATCTTCGATATGCTAATTTTTCTGGGAAATTTTGAGCCAATCCTTTCGGCAAGCCCGATCTATCTCGCCAAAGCGATTCGGTGACTCGCCGATTGGTTCGACGAGTCTGTCTGCAACAATTTTTTCTGCACATTTGCTTGAACTTTTTCTCACTTTCTACAATGTGTTTGCAGAGATGGCTAGACCTAAAGTAGCTGGTAGAGACATGTCACCCCGCAAGAGGGCCAAAAGAATAAAAATCAACGAGGATGCAGATACATCCAAAGCAATGGCTACTAAACTTCCCACAACTGGTGGGAAGGGAAAAGGAAAGGGAAGGCAACTGCACTTGCGTCACCGGAGGCCAACTTCGGTAGTGACGTCATCTATGTCACTCACCTCACCACTTCTGAGAGTGAGGGTGAGCACCGTGATCCTTAGGCTACCACTTCTGAACTTGAGGGTGATGAGCTAGTAACAGCCCAAAAAGCGGAGCTGCGATCCAAAAGGATAAATGATCCATCTAGAATCAGGAATCCCCAGGCCACCACTACTTCTCTTGTTCCCGCACAAGTTGTGGTCTTAGCACCACCGGTACAGGGTCCTCCTCTCCGATCTATGAACAGGCTGAAGACTGAGGGATTGAGGACCATCATAAAGGAGAAGAGGTTGTTTACTGATGGTGTCATCGACATGTATCCTGAGATCATGAGCTACCTGAGGGCACACAAATTCCAGCTATTCACCAAACCCCGTGGCCCGTACATTCCAATTTGGGTAAGTGAATTCTACAGTGCTTAAAGTGACTTGATACCACAGGGGAAGAAGCCGACAACCAAAGTCAAGCCGGTTGACTATGTGGTTTTCAGGGGTAAAAGGTGCAGTGTGATTATGCTGCCATCAATGCAGTCTTAGAATGTACAACGAGACTTAAGAATGACTGTCAATATAAGATCAGGACAAAGACACTGTAAAACATGAAGAAATGACTGGCTCCTCTGATATCAAACGGTACTCCCAAGTGGCTTGAGGTTGAGGCAACCATTGAAAAGAAGGACCTCAATATAGCAGCGAGGTATTGGTTTGGCTTCATCAGCAGTACCATTATGCCATTCCAGAACGAGTCAATTCTCCGCCACGCCAAAGCAGCCTGTCTTGGGTTCATCATTAATGGGACACGGCTGAACCTGGGGATAATTATTGCACAAGAAATGCTTATGAGGGCCAAGCAGCGCCAGATTTCCCTTCCCTTTTCGTCATTGATCACCAAGCTGTACAGATGAGCTCGGGTGCCTAGAGATGAGAAAAAGAATATGGAAGTGATTCCCACATCTTCTACTGACATCTAGAGGATTGAGGCATAGTATTTGAAGGATGAGGCGGAGAAAAAAAAGGCAGCCCCGGTGGACGCGTCCTCGATTGTTGATGTTCAGAAACTACCTGCAGAGGCAGTATTGCCTACTCCGGCCCTAGGGACTTCAGGTACATCTAGTGCTTCTCCTTCTGTTTCGCCTAGTACCTCTACTGCTCCTTTGCCTACCAGATCTGGTACTGTTGTTACTGCTGCCCAGCCTCTACTCACCCAGGTTGCCTTGTTAAGGATGTGGCATCTAGCCGATTCTGCTGATCGACGTGCCGCCAGACTTGAGGCCTCCATTCCTAGCATGATTGAGACGGCCCTTTCTGATGCTATGACACCCTTGAGTGCGGATATTGATGTTATTATGGCAGGGATAGCGGTGTGCAAGCATGGCAAAGGGGCTACTGATGAGGTGACGGCCCTAAAAGCCGCTATTGCTGCGCTGATGAGAGATGTGGACCAACTGAAGTCCATCGACATGTCTATGATTTTCGATACGATGGAGATCCCAGATGTGCCAGTCGAGTCAGATATGCCTACGACTACCACCGGAGATGATGTTCGAGCTGAGGAGGTAGCTGATCCCGAGTCTGAGGCTGAGACGGATGAGGAGATGCTTGGGGTTGCTGAGGAGGTCGTATACGAGGGCCTTACGGAGACTGAGGAGGCCATGGTAGATGCAGCTATGCAAACTTCTTTGGCAGACACACTATTGGCTGACCCTAGTGGATCGAGTGTTGCTGATGTGACTCCGGGCATTGATGCCTAAGATCAAAGCGTTGAATCGGGCACTGATGCCCCGACAGATGGAGAGACAGTGTAGACATGATCCTTCTTTACCTTCCTCTCTGTCATTTTTATTGCCTTTTTAGATGTTTTATTGCATTTGAGGATAAATTACTTTTTGTTTGTGGTGGGGTGAGGTATTTCCATACCTACCTCTTGTGTTGATAATATTTTTTGTATATATTTTGTTTTGACACTATTTTTGTGGATATTTGAGCTTGTGGCACCTTGTTTTGAATGTAAATGATTTTTGGACCCTTTCGAAAAATTTTGCCACCCTTTTTTATTGTGTTTGAATGTGGTTGTTCTTGTGCAAATTTGAGTGTCGGTTGTGATCAATAACGATGACTTCAATAGTGCTTTCAATCGAACAAATATGAATATGCGACTACGATGAGGCCAAATGAAGTTGCATAGACAATATGTGAACTCTTTGCATTTCATTGTGACTAGGCGATTGTCAAATTGAGTCTCTTGTGATGAACATTGCACACTAGCGAAAATGTGGAGTCTTATTTGACATTGGTGTCAATTCCTTGTGTGATGAGCTTACCGTGAACTATGTATGATGACACCTAGAATTTACCTCGTTGGTCCGGTTGACCAAGTGATGTGAGCTCTTGAAATGATCTTAGGCAACAATTTTAAAGAGTGAAAAAATTTGACATTATACCTCTTTTGTGGCCTACCTTGTGAGTGTGTGATCTTTGCTTGAACAACCTTTGAGCCTTATCCTTTTCTTGGAAGAAACTTGATGAAATTGTGACTTTTCTTTATCTCTTCACCCTTAATCCTCGTGAGATGTGGTTTGTTTGAATAGCCAACTTAGACCAAAGAAATGTGAAAAGAGAAGGTAAATTAAGAAATGTGAAGGAATTCCCCTCTACCCATGGGTTAGAAAAAGATGGAGCCCCTCCATACAAAAAAAAAGAGAAAAGAAAAGAAAAGAAGAAGGAAAAAGAATGAAAGAGTTCTGAAATAAAGTTGCAAAAAGAAATGGGATGTCCAAAGTTTCATGGAAAATGAATAATGGGGTAAATTTTGAGCATGAATGAGAATGAAGAAGAAAAGAAAAGAAAAAGAAGTGTTGTTCACACCACATTTCATAGAAATGTGGATAGCATCCACTGAGCCTAAATAACCATACCTTTACGCTCAACCCCATTACAAGCCTTGAAAAAACCTTTTTGATCTTGAGTGAGCTCAAATGAAGGTTGATTGGAAAATAAGGGCAAGCTTATGGGTGAAGTCATGCATGTGTTCTTCTTTGTGAATGTGAGAGTTGTTGTGATTTCAGAGCTATAAATTGTTGAACCATTGTGTGAATATGGAATCATTCTTTGTGTGAGGGCATCTGAGTACCTTTGATGAGCTTGATCTTGCATTTGAAGCAAGCATTGTGAACTTGAGAATCTTTGATAATAGTGAGTCACAACATGAATCTTTGAGTGCACAATTGATCCTTCCATGAGTAAATTGAGTCTTGTTGTGTGCATTCATGATTGAGTCTTCTGTAGCACTGTTTGAGGCATCTTTTTTGAACTGTTGAACTTGAGTTTTACTTGAGGACAAACAAAAGTTTAAGTTGGGGGTGTTGGTGAGTCCGAGATTTGAACTCATTTAGGGCTTTATTTGGATAGGTTTAGTGTCCTCAAATGCTTATTTTGTGCCAATAACTGATGTAAAACCCTTGATTTCTAGGTATTTGGATTGAGGAACAAAGTATGGATACTAACTTGCAAAAAAGAACGAAGCGAGCTGAAAGAAGGAAGAAAAGAGAACCTGGTGAATGCCAAGTCCATTTGGCGAGTCGCCGAATGTCCAATACCTCACCTAAAGTTCCAGTGTGCCAAGCCCTGAAGGAGAAAATCAAGTTGGCGAGAGAAATGAGCAGTTGGCAGATCTCCGAGTGGTTCCGCGATGCAGTGTTGGATCGCCAAAAGTTACAAAACTTGAGGATGCTGAAGGCCAAAGCAAAAAGGCGATAGAACTGACCAAATGGCTGATCACTGAGTTGATCGACGAGCCCGACTTACTACGCCGAATGGCCCTCGCAGCATATTTTTGGCGACTATAAATACATTTTCAAACATTATGTTTAGTATCAAATTTTATTATGAACATTCATTAGAGTAATTTTTGAATTTGAACTCTGAGTTTTGGATACAATTTTTCCTTAGCTTTGAAGAATTGAAGTTTTCCATTTTTGAGAAATTGGAAGTGAGTCTTTGAGATTCTTCAATTTGGACCTTTGTAAAGACGAAATTAATCTTACCCAATTGATGGAAACACAATTTGGTAACGATTTCTATCATTTTATGATGTCTAGCTAAAACTCCAATTCTTGGGGTGTGATTATGGGCTGATTTAGTTTATGGGTATTGTTTCTAATTGTTGGTTTAAATGCTATTTAGAAGTGATTTCAATCAGTAATTGTCGTTCAATTTAAAGAATTGTAGTTGCAAATGCAGTTCTACCTACGTGTTTTTGGCTTGCTCGAGAGAGAGGTTTTAAAACCAAGATTATTGAATTGATGGTCTGTGGGTATTGGGTTGTCATGGGTTCAGCTCGAGAGAGTGAATCCTAAACCCTTTTCCACGCATTCAGCTTGAGAGAGTGAATGGACTAAAGTGTAGGCTGTTCTTATTTGCATGATTGTTGGTGTTCGAGAGAAACCAACTTGATTTAGGGTAAATTGTTCGAGAGAAAGTTTATCCTCTCTAAAGTCTAGCTTATTCACTAATTTACAACTATTTACTAACAGTTACAATCACCCATTGTCTACCTTAGCCTATAATCCAATCACATCCTAAGAACCCGTCTCATTATTGTCATTCTCGTATTATTTGTTGTTGTTGCATCTAATAGTTAAAACCAAAACCCCCTTTATTTGACATTCGTGTCACCCCTTAACTTGAATTATGTTTTTAATCATAAATGTCTATTCCTATGATTGACTTGAGCATATTTGTACTTTCTTATTGAATCTTAAACACGTACCACTCCATGTGGGATTCGACCCCAACTCATTCAGTTGGGTTATCTACTGACTAACGATCGTTGACTCTTAGAACTGGATTAAGTTTCTTTGATAGCGTTATTCGATCAAATATCTAAACCAAAGTCTATTTCTCTCTCAGGAGGGACTCCGGGAAGATCATTTGGAAAGACTTCTGGAAACTCTTTTACTACTGGAACTGACTGAATATTGGGTATATCAACACTAGAGTCATTAACTCGGACTAAGTGATAGACACACCCCTTGGAAACCAACTTTCTCGCCTTTAGGGACGAAATGAAACGA
>JAJOOH010035681.1:0-10714 GCA_029582605.1 Solanum gracilifrons | reverse complement strand
AGATATAGGCTTGATGATGATAATTCCTCTCAAGAAAGGTCTTATGGACAAAGCTCTTCTAAGGTTCCCCTAAAGTTTAACCAAGAAAGGGTGTCTATCCCTAAATCTCAATGAGTGAGTGGTGGTTGATCTTATGTGATTAAGCCTACTTGTGCTAGTGTGGGAAAAAAGATGATGGTAAGTGTCTAGCCGGCATGAAGGGCTGCTATGGTTGTGGTGGAAGTGGCCACCTAATAAGAAATTGCCCGATGCTTACGGCTAGGGGAAGAGAGAAGATGAAAATTAGGTCTGATGCTCTTAAAGCTAACAAGAGTGTCCTCCTAATGTTGCTCCTGATATGTGTTTCATGCTTATTTCTATTCCGGTATTACTTGTCTTTGGTGACTTGATATGCTAAACCTTGATGTTGCCCTTAGTATGAATGGGCTTCATTGTTGTTTTATAATAATGATGGTAGAACCCTACTTGACCATTTTGAGTTTTGGGTAGGTTGGAAGGCTTGATGAAAAGGGTGTTTGAGAAATGCCTATATATATAGACTCATCTAAAAAGGGTAGATGTATAATTCATCATGGTCTAGAATCACCTTGTGTGATGGATGTGAAGGATTACTGTTAACTTGGGCCGACCTTAGAGTTGAAAGAGATGATATGCTTAGATAGTAAGGTCATTGGGTGTCCTTGATGTCCATGATTTAGATTGGCTTGGATTTCCCACCATGAGAAGTACTTTGAGTTTGGGAATTTAGTCCCGATTTTGTAGGCTCATATGAAATCTTGAGTGGAGTTAGTAAGGTTGAGATGCATTGTTGTTAGACCTCTAGTGGTTTTAGAACCCGACAAGGTTACTATGAGATTTGGATATGTCTTTGAGAATTGGTTGAAAGAAGTGGTAATTGAGGTTTTAGTAGGGACCTTACTCCCAAGGGGGAGATAGTATGTTTAGATATAAATATTTTGAGAGTCCCGATATCCTCATATCTTTCTTCTACTCCTATTTTAGCTTGAGACAAAGAGTTCCTTGTAACTTGTTTCAATTGGAGTCATGTGTGATTTATGTGTTTCCATGATCTCCGTATGTTTTGCATGTTCTTGAGAGAATTCACGTTTAATAATAAAATGATTTTTCATGATATATGTTCCTCATGATGTTATGCATTTTAGTATGATGATGACATGTTTGACTTCATGGGATGAGTTGATAAACATGCTTTGTATGTTTTTGATGAAATGGCATATTGGCTCCATAATGTTTTGTTGAGCTTGCTTTTAGTTGGAGAAGATAGTTCCTCTTATGACTATGTGATAAATGATGTTTGGAAGAGTTCGTATAGGCTTACTCCCAAGGGGGAGATAGTGTGCCTAGCTAGCAAGGTTATTGTGTGTTTGGTGTTGCCATGATTTCCTTCTATAATGCATACTCATGAAAACTTGTGTCTTGAAAGAAAATGAGTTTATGTGAATTGTTTTTCCTCATGTTGTAATGCATTGAGTATGCGTGCCTATTGTACATCATGAGTATAATATATGAGTATGCTTTGGTTAGGAGTTGAGAAATTCCTCCTTGAATAAAATGCTGTTTAAGATTAAATTGCATATGAGCTCTATGAGAGTATGTTGAGCATGTTGTGACTAGGAGATGGTAGTTCCTTCTTGAACATGACTAGTTATCAGAATTTCATGCATAATGGGTATGTAGATATAGTTCCTACTTTCTTGTGTTGCATTAAGTATATTGAAATGGAGTTGATGTTTCCTCCTATGATTTGTGCATTCTATTGATGTGTCATGCTTGATGGGCTGCTGGCATTGTGTCTATAATTCCGTAAAGTGTCTAATGTGTCATTCGAGGACGAATGTTCCCAAGGGGAGGTAATGTAACACCTCGGAAATTAGTAAGGTTAACTAGAGCCTAAACGTGAGGGTTAACGTCAATGGTTAAGGGCAAGGGCCAAGGGTTTTGGGTGAAGGTCATGGCTAGGGGGCCAAGGCTGCCCAAAACTAGCCTAGCCACTGCCTACCATGACCACAAAGGTTTTCACGACCCGTGGTGGCCACCATGAGCCGTGGTTCCTGATGTTTGCATAATCAAGACACAACTTTCGATGCAAGTGTCTACGATCGTACAATAGTTTAGTAATCCAACCAAGGGTTAGGGTTGAGTCCCAAGGGAGTGGGCCTGAGAATTAGTGGTTAAGGGCAAAAGTGCTAAAGCTAATCGTAGCTAAAGAGTTTGGAGAATGAAAACATAACAAATTAAAAAGGGTGACGCAAGCGTCAAGTATCAAATGGGGGTTTGTAAGCAAGAAACAACTAAAACAGTGAAAATAAGGAAAAATACAAGTATGAAGACAGGGTTCTTGGGATGTGATAGGAATACGGGATAGACTAAATCATTGGGTACATGCTTTTGATAGTAAATTCATTGAGTATTTGTGACTAGGCTAGACTTTAAGGAGGATAAGCTCTCTCTCTCGCAACTTACCTCGTTTCAAATGTGTTCCTCTCGGACACCCACTTGCTGCATGAAGAACAACCTCTGCCTTAACCCACTCACTCTCTCGAGCTGAGTGTGTGGACATGGGACTAGGGTTCACTCTCTCGAGCTGAACCTCATGTCGACCCACTTATACTAGTCATCAATTTAGTGGTCTTAGTTTTACGACCTCTCTCTCGAGCAGGCCGAAAACACATATATGAGATTATATTTACAACTATGACCTTGTTAAGTTCATCCACAACCACTAAACGAAATCACATTTAAACTACAAATAGACTATCAGCAAGCAAGACCCAACAACTAATCTAACCCATATTCACAAAATCACACCCCAAGAATTGGGGTTTTAGCTACGCATGTAAAAGAGATAAAGACGTATACCAATATCAGTTTCCATCAATAGGTATGCACGATTAAGTCTTAAAACAAGCCAAAAGTGAAGAATCCAAGAGACTCAAGTCTAATTTCTTGAAGATGAAACCTTTGAAAACTCCAAGTTCCTTAAAACCCTCTCCAAAACTTAGAAAGAATATCTCCAAACTGTTTCTCAAACTTAATAATATAAGGACTAGATAAAACAAGGTAAAATTCGCCACTAAGAATAAAAACTATACTAGTATTTATAGTTTTCAGAAAATGTGCTCCGAAGGATCTTTCGGCGACGTTAGTGGGAATCGTCGATGCATTCGGCGATCCGCCCTTTGATCTACTTTGTCGCCTTTCATCAGTTTCCTTTAGCATCTTTGTGTTCAGGGTAATTGGGCGATATAGAACTGCTTGGCGGAGTCGCTCGGCGATACGCTGGCTGCTCCTTTTCACCGCCGATTTGCTCCTTTCCTTCAGGGCTTAGCACACTGGAACAAAAGGCAAATATGCGATCTATTGGCAATTCGCTGAATGGGTTCGGCGATTCGCAGATCTTCATTTCTTTGTTCTTTTAGCTTCTTTTGCTCTTTTTTGCTCAATAGTGTCCATGCTTTCCCTCTAACTTTAAATACCTGAAATTGGAAAGTTTTCATCAGATATCGAGATAAAACATGCATTTGAGGATACTAATTTCATCAAAATATAGCTCTAAATAAGTCCAAATCGTGGACTCATCAGTGCCACCCGTGGTTGGTGAGGCAGTGCACTCCCAAAAGTGCCAAGCCAAGGTTTCCCTACGAGACACTTCACGGCTCGTGGTCATGACCACTAACCATGGGAAGTCTCATGGGGTTTTCTTAGCCTCATAGGAGGCATGACAAGTTAGATGAGATACTGGTCAAGGGACCATGGGCACCACCACGGGCCGTGGTTCCTTTGACGGATCGTATAGGGGGTCGTGAAAACCCCTTAGGTGTGTAGGAGGAAAGGCTTTAAGGCCTAGCTACTGCCTCAAGACCACGACCTTTACCACGACTCGTCGTCTTGACCACAGATCGTGGGAGGTCTCGTGGTCATGCCTTCAATTTATGGAGGCCAAGAACCCAACCTATAGCCACTACCCAAGGACCACGGGCAGGACCGCGAGTTGTGGTCTTGACCACGACTCGTGAGGCCCTTTCTTGGTTCCTGGGAGTAGGTTGCCTAGTTAGGGGCATTGTTGTATTTTCCTAATTAATTAGTTATTTTATGAGGTCGATTTTAATTATTTTAGTTCACTTATATAAATGATTTTAAGTCTTTAAACACCCCATTTACTTCATTATCCCAAACACCCAAATCAAACCAAAAGTTCTTCTTCCTCTCAATATTTCTCTCTCTAAAAACCTCCATTGAAAAAGAAGAAAAAAGAAGAAGAAACGGAAGCTAGGGCTTGAAGAACCAATGTCTTTCTTCTCAAACTTAGAGGAAAACTCCATTAAGGTATGGTGGGTTTTCATCTATGGGTACTCTTCACCCATAGTGCCCTTCCAAAATTAGATTTCAAATCTCTAAAATTCCCAAAAGTGGGTTTTAACGCTAAGCCATGGGTTCCTTTTCAAAAATGATTTTCAAAGACTTAATTGATTTATATTATGATTAAATTGATGAATTACTACTGTTTTAATGATGAATTACACAAGAATCCATGGATTTCCCTTTCCCCCCAAATTGGATCTCAAGTATGGGTATTGGTTGATACTAGTAGAATATCACATAGTTATGCATGTGATAATTGTTCTAATTGAGTGGATGTGGGTTGATTATATACATATATTCTCTATTAACCTAAGATTCTAGGGTAAACTTTATATAGTCTAATGTTATGCCATGAAAGAGGCAAATTGAGGGGTTAGATGTGATCTCTTAAGATTGATGAACTTATTTATGAATTGCCTTAGATTAGATGACTTAGGCGTGAATTACTTACAAGTGAAGCTTGTAGACATGAATGAACTTGATTAGGGTTTATATGATGGATCATGGTTGAGTAGTATTGAGATTGACTTAATATGATACTAAATGACTTTAATTGATCAAGAATGAATCACGTGGTTAGTTTACCTTGAGAATTAGGTTTACATGATGACCATGTGAGGTAATGCTAGAGAGTAAATCTTGTAATATGAAAATGACTTCCAGGGCCTTAAGGGTAATAGCTAATATGAATGAGCTATGAATGATGATGCCTTAAAAAAGGAAGCTATTATGCATGCTGAATTGTATATGGTATTATTGTGGAAAGACTTTACCCACCTGACCTATAATATGATTACATGAGCTTATGCATACAATGAATGAACTACTTGAATTACAATTATGTCCATGTCTAAGATGATGAATGATAGATGTGTTGATTTGATATAGTCTATGATACTTGTGTGCAGGATATGAAAATTTTGCATGGTTGTGTTATTATGTACATACCTTATAAACACTTTGAGAGTGAATTATCTATGATGATAATGTTGTTGTTGTGTCATTGAAAGGACAATCACACACACACTCCATGCATGAACATGATTATGATGTATCTATGATGTTAATTGAAAGTATAGTTCTCATATGCACATTTACACATTTCGATGCATGATATGTTCATGACTATGATGATCTTCTTGTGTTTATTGGAAGTTTATTCTCATAAAACACATGATCATAATGTGAAAGTTTTCCTCACATATTAATGAAGATTCTAAGGTTGAAAGTCCATTCTCACCTACTTGAATCTATGAGAAATTTTATGAGTTGGGTTGAACGAAGGGTAAAATACTCCTTCAAACATGTATATCCAATTCAAGACTAAATAAATAATTTTGGAAAATAATTCTTAGCATCGAGTGGATATGGAAAGTGAGGTAGAGGCACTCCCGTCAATACAATAGACCGGGTTCTCTAAATTATTCTCATGAGGTGGAAGCTCCTCCATCAATACCATAGGTCGGGTTTCTAGAAGCAATCTCCATATCCCATAACGATGTGCCCACATTAGTCTTTAGCTAGTGGATCCACCTAAAAGCTAATACATTTAGTTCTACCTTAGGCAAGTAGGACACCTTCTTTCGGTGTGGGGTTACACGACACCAGATTCCATGTAGCTCACATGGTCTATGTCGGTTAAGGCTATATTCCCTCTAATGAACAAGAAAGTGAGTTATGTGCTATAGTTCCTCAAAGGATATACTTAGTATGAGTGGTATTATGGGATGCCATTCATACATGGCACAAGTAGACTTTGAGAGTAGCTATGGTGTGTTTCTCTTATATAAATGAACTATGACTAATGACTCCTCAAGAAGATCTACTTAGTATGAGTGAGGGTATGAGACTTCACTCATACATGGCATAAATAGACTTTTAGAGTAGCCATGGTATGGTTCCATTACATTATGATGATTTATGAATTAATGCATGCTCAATTTGGATTGTTATATGATTGAATTTTCTTGACATGAGCTAATGAATATGAATGTTTCCTTGTCTATGAGTATTAACTGTGGATGAGACTAATGTATGCCAATTATGAGCATGTTGACCTAAAAGTGGTACTTAGTGTAGATAGGGTTATGGGGTCTTATCTATGCATGTCACAAGTATAACTTAGGGTTACCTAGGTGATGATTCTATTATGATGAGATGATCTTGGTATTTGACTATGTATGTGCATTATGTCTTATGATGATTGATATTTGCACTATGTCTATGATTGGAGACTATGCTTATGATTATGTGGTTATCCTTTGTACTATGATGAAATTTATATATGAGTTGCCTTATGAGTGATGTTCTCTAACTCTTTCAAAGAAGATGTTCAAATTGGCATATAACATGGTTTTAACTAAAATGTCTCTTTTTGCATGTTTTCAATGATTTTTATGCATGGCCTCCATACTTGGTGCATTTTGTACTAACCCATATTTCTACATTTTCTATAAGTGTAGGGTTTGGTTCTTGAAGGTGATCTCCTATTGGTTCAAGCTTGGAATAGATAATTCTCCTTGCAACTTGGTGAGTCCTCAAGATTCGAGGACGAATATCTTTACGTAATAGTTTCTTTTAGTATTGCATTTGAGAACTATTGTAAGGGCCGTATCCCTAGTTTGAGACTTCGATTGTATTTAGATGGCTAAATGAGATAATGTCTAGACTCTCATTCTCTTTTATGAAAGACTTCGATTGTAAAGAAATTTTTTAATTCCGCATCATTCTATGACTTCTATGTTTATGATATGCTAAGGGCTTGTATGCGACCCTTCGGGGTCAAGTACGCCGTGTTACGCGTAGGGGGTACCCCTGTGTCGTGACAAGGAGCCTCCAGACACCAAACACACCAGTAGACTATATAACAAAAGACACCTGGGAAACTGTTAGCTTTAAAAAAAGGACGTTGAGCACAAACAAAACATCGACACGATGGATATCCTCAACCGGCAAAACAATGTATAAATGTCAAACTCTTCCACGCGACAACTGGTTAGTTTCTTGATTCACAAGTTTATAAATATGTTGAAAAATCTCAGCAAAAATTTAAATCCCACTCTGGGGGATATGTCGAATCTATTAACAATCCCAATAGCCTCTCTCACGCCAACTCTAACTACGGAGTTGACAAGAGGAATGGTGATAATTCAGTGGCTCCAAATCCCAGAAGCCCTAGTAGCAGTACATGAGCGACGATTGGCCAAAAATTGCCCCCACGTGCCAACCAACCCCCTTTAGAGTCCCCCTCATCACATGGCTCCCTAACCCTTATAACTATAGGCCTACAAAACGACCCTTCAATTCCCCATAAGAATACATACAAAAATCCTCTTTTTGACGTGGCGTCCTCCTTCGCCATGCATTTATACAGCTCGTCTCCAGTTGGCATATCTGATATAGTAGCTAGGACGGATTTTTTAACCCCCTACTTCTAGTAACCCCTACCCCATAACAGTCACTCCGTTTTTGGAAATATCAGCCTTTACTGATAATTCCTTTATTCCTAGTTCTCAAGTATCTAGAGGTTTAGATAATAAAGTTATTAGCTTATCCTCTCTACAGCCCCACTCCTTATTTAACGATGACCAGGATCCCTTTATCCTCCTCACAAAGAAGGCAAATAATAACCTGGAACAACTTAGTGAACCCCCACCTCCAAGCATGAACCAAAACAACCCAATACCACTTTTCTTGGTGAATGGAAATCTCCCAGGTTCCATTCCAATATATGCGAGCCTAGCCCTACCACCCTTTGTCCCAACGTCGTTGTTGGAAATGAGCCTTCAAGGTCAATCCCTGACCTTCAGTGTGCTCGTGGACAACAAAAAAGTGATATTTTTGATTCAAAAGCCTTCCCTCCTAGCCCAACTGGTGTCGGACGAAATGAGAACAGCGATGGAAGCATACAACAATCACCTATGGATGATGAGTGTAATCCATGCGCCGATGAACTACCAATCCCCAACCATGTCGTTCTTCCACATCTCTACTTGGGAAACCCCTATTCCACCCCCATGAAAGCCTCTCCTATCCTGGAAACCCCTATAATAATTCTGATCCTCAGGAACCTCCAGGATTTGGACCCATTATACCACCATTGGACTATGCAGGGACAAACACTGGGTGTGGCGCCAATACAACCAATTACAACTCTAACTGGATCTATGGCTAGCACAGGAACTCAAACTGCGAACAACTATGCCACAACATCCCAAGTACCCACTTCTCTAAACTTAGTCCAGTAGCACCATTTCAAACAAATACTCGAGAGATAGAGGAGGCATTAGAATTAATGAGAGAAATAAGAACAAAAGTCTCAGTGTTAAAAGAAGTAAGAGTTATGATCTTTCGATAGAGATTCGAAAAAAACACATCTTTATTTGTCCCTTGAATCTATTGAAAAGCTCGATCGGTATCAGGACCCCATTCAACCCAGAAATATGGAACTACGTCCTAATAATGAACCCAACAGTCAGGAACAATCAAAATGCCCCTGTAGAGTGCCCGATGATAAATCCCCCAAACATGAATAGATACATGAATATCATTGTGTGGAACTGTAGGGGTGGTAATGGTTCAGATTTTAGAACAAATTTTAGGGCTCTTCTAGACTGGCACAGGCCGCCTCTAGTAGCAGTGCTGGAAACAAAAATGTAAAGTCATCAAGCATTACTAGATGATTTTCCTTTTAACCAAATGATTGAAGTTCCGACAATAGGTAATGCTGGGGGTCTGGTTGTTCTGCGGGATGCACTATGCTGGAGCTCGACGAGATTGCCACTACTGACCAGGAAATACATGCCATGATCAAGGTAAGTGGTGCAAACGACTCTTGGATTTTCAGTAATATTTATGCTAGTTCTCTTAGGAACATGCAAAAAATTCTTTGAGAAAATCTCTGTACCATTAAAAATAATTACAGTGGTAAATGGCTAATTGGTGGCGATTTTAATGAGCTCTTACATAGTTTAGATAAAAAAAGGTGGGAACCCATTAAATACCCCTTGTAGTAAAGACTTTTGGGATATTGTAAATTATTGCGAATTTTTTTATCTAGGTTTCAATGGTAGCCGCTATACATGTATTAATAATCGTTTTAAAAACAAAAAAGCCCTTATCCTTAAGCGACTCGATCATTTTTTACCTACCAATGACTAGCTGTTACTCTACCATGATGCTCACGTAACCCATCTTCCTAGAACACACTCCGACCACTGCCCCCTTTTACTCTCCCTTTCTAGGGAAAGAGTTACGACCAATAATCGCATTTTTAGATTTAAAACTATGTGGACCTCGCACCAAGACCTCCTTAGAGTGATAATTGAGTCTTGAAAGGATTCCCCTGATCTCGTTGAAGCCATAGCAACCTTTGAAAAAAAGGTCACAGTGTGGAACAAAACTATTTTTGGAAATATTTTTCGCCAAAAAAGAACTACTCTCAATAGATTGAAAGGCATTCGCGCTTCCAAAAACTATCGGGATAGTGAGTTCCTCTTGGATATGGAATATAGGTTGATCGGTGAGTATAATGATATTTTAAAAAAAGAAGAGGATTTCTAGAAACTAAAATCTAGGATTAATTGGCTACAAGAAGGAGATGCAAATACAAAATTCTTCCACATTAGCACCCTAAATAAACGTAGGAAAAATGGTATCCACTGTCTCTAAACAGAGGAAGGGACCTGGTTGTATGAGCGAGGCGGCATTATCCAACACACAGCCTTTTATTACCAAGATCTTTTTAGGACCCAGCACCATCAGTCCCTAAATATTCCTATAAGAAATGCCTCTGTTACGATCAAGCAAGAGGACCATCTACTCTTAAGTAGCATTCATTCTTTAGAAGAGATCACATCTACTGTATACTCCTTCCATACCTTCAAAGTCCCGGGACCGGATGGACTTCACCTTTTTTTTTATTAGAAATATTGGGATATCGTAGGCCTCTCTGTTCAAACCTTATGCCAGAGGGCCTTTACAACATGAATCATCCCTGATTCTATAAACCATACCCATATTTGTCTAATCCCTAAATGCAAGAATGCTACTTCGCTAAAGAACTTTCTACCTATTAGCTTATGTAATACCTCCTACAAAATTATTACTAAAATCCTATCGAGAAGAATGCGACTTGTCACGACCCGAGCCTACACCCTGGACGTGGCCGGCACTCAAGAACCATTGCTGGTCCCCAAGCGAACCCTCATCCTGGTTGACTACAAGCGGAAAACTGATTCAAGCATACAAAGCTTAAAAACTTAATAAAATTCATGAAACTGAAATACAAAGGTTTAACTCAACTGAAAAACTCTGAATAATAAAATATATT
>JAJOOH010035678.1:0-12357 GCA_029582605.1 Solanum gracilifrons | reverse complement strand
CTGCTTAATTAGTTCGTTCTGATCAACACTGACGGGCTGAGCCACGACAACATCGGTAAAGCCAATCTCTTCATTGTTATCACCCATTACTGCTTTTCCATTATGAGAACTTTGACTGGGGAATGAATCTGTAGGGACTTTTGATCTTGTAAAATAAGGGTGTTCAGCCAGATTATCGACACAGATTAGTTCTAACTACCTGTAAAAGAAAAACAATTCAAAGGCAAATCTGTCAGTTTTAGTTCAGGGCCAGTAATGCAAAATATCGCAGATAAACATACAAACACATAAGAGTTGCTTTGTTTGAGGACATGTTAACCCACGAATAATGAGGACTGGTGATTTTTTTTTTAATTTTATTTTAACAAGCAGGAATTTGCTCATTTTATTTTGAGGCTAGTGACTTATAAAAGTCAAATTGCGTTGAGCTAAGATCTTCTTGTTGTATCTTTATGCATCTGTTGATCTTAACTCCACGTTTCCTTGTAGAATGAATGGAAAAAGAAAAATTTTAAAAGAAAGGGGTCAAGCCTTGAAAGGCTGCCTACGTATCTCGCAAGGAGAATTCATTCCCTACGTAGTTTGAATACAAAGGAAATTTTCATTTTCATTCATTCATTTCTAGTGATTATAAGGAAAGTGAAAAACAGACAATAAAGCTACTAAAAGGTAAAATATGCCTCCATCCAAGCCATTTTTCTTCCGATTGTCGCATTAATCACGGGGGGTAAACTCATATGCTTCGAAGGTGGTTTTCTCATTCCCTTTTTTCCACCGTCCCTGGAGAGGAGGCCTATAGACAATTTCCTCCTCAGGTTCTTCTTCAAATACTTCCGATTCAGTGTCCTCGGGGATAGGGACTGTGTTATCCAAGAGAGGGTATTCTTCACGTAGCCTCTGAAACTTCATGGCTATACTATCTTTGAAGGCATCGTCTCCCTTTCGCATAACGACTGTCTCTTTATTCACGATAGCGTGTCTTGCCATCTTAGCCGCCAACTCGTCGTCTAGTGCCGTATTTGTGGCTCGTGTGACCGCGGTGGCGATCTCCACTTCTATTCTCCTTTCGCTGGTTTCTTGGATCTCCAGTTTGAGCCGCTGCAATTTCATCCTCAAATCCTCTTCAGTTGATTCTATGTCGATACTCTTGCATTTTTCCATCTTAGCTGCGATTTTACCTTTCCTGAGATGATAGAGTAATGTCTTAGGATTTAGTAGTAGGATGTTATTTCTGGCTGAGAAACTCAAGACTCATGGAATTTTGGTCGGACATTTGGGGTAGTGACTTGTATTCAGTATTGTAGAGATTTTTTCAGAAAATTTTGAAAAGAAGTGGGCTAAAATATCCTCATTCAAAGCAACAATATCAAATAAACGGTTAAAGCACATAAGCGGCTAACGCGCGTCTTAAACAAGTAGGGGGCCCTTTTGCATTGGCGAATTTACAGCCAAAAAATAGGGCACCCGCACCCGTGGTTTCTTCGTAAAATTTGATATTTTATAGGTATATTTTTAAAGATTTTGTATAATATTATATTTTTGCACCCGTACTATAAAAAGTCTAAATGGTCCACATGGTTAAATGTTGAGCTTTTGACCTTGAGGATTAAGGATCAATTCTCACTTCAATACATTTTACTAGGTGCACCCATATCTGAAAAATCCTAGATTCTCCCCTGTCCTTTTGTGCCAAGGGTAGGCCTAGAGTATTTAAAAGATGTATGCGTAGAATTGAACCATTTTGTTACTCCAAATCAAATTTCGCATATAAAATGATGTTCAAAAAAGTGAAAATAAGCAGGGGAAGTAGGGAATAAACGGGAAAAAGGAAAGGCCCACGCAGGGGTCATTTGAAAAGAGTACCAGAATACAAGAAATGCAAGCCCACGCAGGGGCAAATAATAACAAGTACACATAGAAAAACCCACGCAAGGGCGAAATCCACTAGGAGGTTCCTGACGGCCCCACTTTTGTTATGCTTCTCTTATTTTGTGCCATAAGATCCTGAAGCCTATATTGAATCATTAGTAAGTATCCGTCGCTCCGGCGGCCTTTCTCTTCCCATTCTTCGAAACACATTCCACTTCTATTATCTCCAATTCATAAATTGAGCTATCCCAAATCGCTTCTCAAGCTTTCTAATTCTCGAGTTACACTCCCGAGGGCGTATTTATCCTCTTCTTGCTTTCGAAGAAATTCATTGTGTATTTCCTGAGCTTCATTTTTAACCTCTCTTAATCCTATCAAAGTTTTGGACTCTTTGTCTTCCACAATACGGTAAATGTTCGGAACTGGGAAAGAGATACCTTGTATATTGCCTTTCAACCAAGATTTGTAGGTTTCATCGTACCCAGCATTAAATCGGTCCGCGGCAATGGTGTATTTATTCATTCGTACAACCTTTTTCCATTCTCTTAGCATCTATGAAGCCTCATGTACTCTGTCGTCCCCGATGTTGAACACATAGATACGGTAGTATACGTTTGGGGGTGTAGTTTGTCTTCTTCCGAACTGTCTCAGGACCCGGATACCTCGAATACATGGTAGAGAAAGCACAAGTTGTCTGTCGCCTCGTACTATGACATCTTTTGAGATGAAACGGTCGAACATCCACTGGATATCTTCTTCTCTTAACTCGGAGGAAATCTGAGCCCATCTTCTTCTAGTCTTCTTATTTTCTAAATATGTCCAAAACAGCATATCATTTAAACCCTTAAGAGCATTATTATTATCGAGGGTGTGTAGTTGTTGAGTCTCGTGTCCCTTCGCTAAGTGGCTCATTATCCACTATTGGAGAAGGAGATTACAGCCCTGAAAGTAGCAATGTCATTCCTTACATCTTCCAAAAGCATGGTACATGTCGGACAGGATGACAGGCGCGATGAGATAATATTTCACTTGCCCTTGGTTCAGATGCTCGTTGAAGAGAGTGTGTGCAAGCATTATTACCTGGGTGTTGATGCTGAGGCTCGGTCCTTGGGGAAAAACCATAGTACCTAATAGCGCGATAGTGAATGTCAAAGATCTTATCCCGTCCCATTCTCTGAAGGTAACCTTGAACTCTTGGTTGTAATTTGCATAAAAGCTTGCATTCCCGAATCTAACATAGAGATCCATAAAGGAAACGATAGAACCTTCGGCCCAGAAGGCATAATCCTTTCTTAATCCGAGCTAATTTATAATATCCTCGAGAGTAGACTTGTTAGGGATTAAGATGTTTTCCTATTTTCTCACTCTTCTTTCGAGCACTGTACCGACTGTGTCTATTTTGTCCCGAATTTTCTCAATTTTTGGGGTGATTTCCATGGTTCCAAATCAGAACACCATTTTCTCGTTGTTCCAATAACCCGTGAGGACTTTAATCAGCTCGGGCCACCCAACCATATTATTGAGTTCTGTTAAGACCCCTACATATTTGTTGAGGTTTCTTTTGTGAAACGTATTGAGGTCGTTGTACCACATCTTGAGCAGAACTGGGGCTTCCACTACCATGTCGAATTTGGGAAATCGATCCATACCTACAAAATAAAGCACAGTTAAAATTTCCACCCCTAAATAAGCAGCAATCAGGTTTCCACACATACATCTTTCAAATGTCAAATAATATGATATGTCGTTACGTCGTGGACCTTGGACATAATTTTTAGCGATTTTACTAATGAACTTAATACGCCTTGGGTATTAAGTCGTCTTAGGCTAATGCTTATATTTGGATTTGGTTTCGCACTACTCTAGGTTGACTAGAATTGGTTTAGAAATGACGGTTACCCGAGTCAGACAAACAACAGGGAGAAGTCTAATAAACGACGTTGGATGACCACAAGCCAACTATTCGTTTATTACTTCCAAAGAATTCAACTTTTGTTTTTTCTGAAGGACAGTCGTGGTAAGCCACAAAATCGTTTTTTTTTCTAATGCAATCTATTTATCGTTTGTCAGAATTGGAAGCCATGAATGTCACAATTAATAAATGATACGATAATTTAAACAAGTAAACAGTAAAACACATAGCAAAATAATTAATGTTAAGGTTAGAACCATTCAACTCCCCAGCAGAGTCGTCATCTGTTTTATTAAGAAATATAATTCGACTGATTTTAAGAGTCGTCACTTAATTTTTAAGAAAAATCAAGAAAACCATTTTTTCAAAAAATTAAAACAGGAAATCAGTTGAAAAATATTTAAGGAGATTGGGGGTTTCTATTAGCATTTCGAGAAAGGTTTGAAAGCATCCGAAATATCCGCTAAAATGCGGTTATTCGGTAATTAATTAATTGGCTAAATTTGGATTAACTTGATTTGAATTAAACGATTTTAGTTATGACCGTTTTAAAGGGGAGAAAAGGGAAAGTATTGAAATATTATCTGAGTGACGTATTTTGTAAACTTATTTATTTATTTATTTATTTATTTATTAAGTCAAGAACAAGATAAATAATTTAGTTAAGTAATTAGTTCAAAATGGGTGTCTTTGGGGATTTGAATTTTACGAACCTTAAAATTAAAAAAACACATAATAACAAAGAAATGAGATAGGGAAAGAAGATTTGAGCCCAAGTCTGGATCTGTCCGTCTGGGCCAATACTTGGGCTTGATTTAAGATTTGGGCATTTGTCCCATTTAAACCATTTATACCTGTCCTATTCTAACATAATATAAATATTTGCTATTTGGGCCTTAGACCCAATTCTTCCACCTGCCCTAAACTAACAGAATAATATCAATTAAAATAACAAGGTCTTAGGCCCAAAATAACAAAATACAAATTCTTTAAATTAAGAGTGGGCCTTTGGCCCAAATTTTCAATTTCTCGATCTGTTGCTTCTTTCAACTTCGGGACCTGTTCGTCGACTTTTAATTGCTGGCTGATTCGGAAAGAGGAATTTAAGCCTTTATGTCTCTCTCAAAATGCGGGGAAAAGGGAGTTCGCGATGAACTCAGATAGATTTTACATGCGAATAAACAAGGGAAAAGAAAATGAATTAGAATAGGATAGAATTCAACATCATAGCATAATATTGGAATCCCAAATAAATTAAATGACTAGAACCATCCGTGTGATTGCCACCTAATAATCCCAATTAATCACAGAAGGTAAGACCACTCTAATTAGGAGGGGAACATGAACATTTTTACGGCTACAGAAGGATAATGGTATGAATATGCAAACATATGAATTTAGCATAATAGATAAGACTACATACATGTGATAAGCATTTAATTAATAGCAGATACGCATTGTAGAGATAATCAATTAACAATACGAAATGGGTAGACAATAAGACATTGTTTAGTCTCTCTCTTAAATTAGCATTACAAATCACATCAAATAAAAAAAATAGATAAAAAAGATTTTAAAAAATAAAAATAAAAATAAAGAAGGATGAAACACTGCCAAACATTTTCTAAACTCAAATTAATAGCATGATCCACTACGCACTTTCACAACCATATAGGCGACAAAAATAAAGATTAAAACAACAAAAAATTAGTAAATGCAAACAAAATAGATAAATGGATTCTCATGTCTAAGCTAAAATTTTAAATCACCGGCAAATCACATCTTCAAATAAATAATGAAATCTTCTCGATATCAAGTTAACTATGAAACGTGAAAAGACTCTCAAATCCTATAGCACCGAAGAGAATAAAATTTAAATCTAATCACAACACGAAATCCAGCGAAAACAAAGTGCAACTAAACAAATAAACTTACTCAAGCTCAAAATCACTGCTAGATTAATTTACATGGCTGTTAAAAGAGAAACATGAGGTACTGTTTCTTTTTGGCCTTTAAATATTTAAAGTCAATAATAAGTGATGACCGAAGGTGAAAAATATAGGAGAAAATAATAAAAGTGGAATAAAGCATGTCAATAAGACTCGATAATGGGTTCGGGTCAACAAATATAACAATGACGACGAAACAAACAACATAAACCTTGCAACATCAAGATTAATCACAAATGAGCACTCAAACTTAAACCGATTAAGTTACTAACCCATATTAAACTCAAACCAACCCAAAATCCCTCAATCATTGGTTTTAAGAGTGTGAATGCTAATGAATCGATCCGAACATTTAAAAACTAGCATAATGAGAAGACAAGAAGAACACTCATCTAATAACCATAATACAGGGGAAAGCAAAAGCGTGAACAACACAACTTCAAAATACGATAATCCGGATACATGTAAACCCCAACAAAATAGGGCGGTGTGAAGAAATTAGAGGAAACCGAATTTACCTTTCTTAGAGGAGTGAATTGGGATCAGGACGAGCAAAACGACCTTCACCACGCTGAGACTCGGACATGAACAACTAATCAGAATGTTTGGGTAGAGTTATTAAACTCAAATACCAAAATTAAGTATTTCCTCCATTTTTCTTGGAGTATTTAGTATATATTTATAGCTATTTTCGCTTAAGCTATTATGTGTATTTTTTGCTCCAAAAATTTCCAACCAAGAAAATATTCCCTTTCTACAATGAATAAGGGGGAATATATAGAAGAAAACTAGGGTTCGGAAATGGAGGAAAAGGGATGAAAAACGGATTCTATGTCCCAGTTTTGAAATTCAAACCCCCGAAATCTTTCATCAAATAGGGGAGACACATTTTCTTTGCGATTTCAACTCATTCCGAAAGAGGAAATGGGAGAAAACGCGTGTCTGCTGCGATTCGTACAAGCTGAAAGGGACGTCGAGGAAGAAGATGTGGCGCGTGTTTCAGGTCGATTTTATGGGCTCCTGGACGCGGTTCGCAGTTGTTCACGGATGTGCTAGATTCTGTGCTTGCGATTCAGGGACGTTTGCGTTGATTCTTGCTGGGTTTTGCTGGAGATAAAGCTAGCAGGGCGTCGGGTATTGTATTGTTGAAATGAGTTTTTTTTGTTGAACAAGAAAATGTGGGTCGGATCAAGGGGGTTGGGTTTATTAAAAGTGGGCTGGATTATTGCTGAAGGAATGTGAATAGGGAATTATGGGCTGTGGGTCAGTTGGGTTTGCTGGAAAAGTTGAAGAAAAGGACTAAAATTGGTTTAAGGGTGAGGTAAAAGTAAGGGCTAGTAAGTTACAATTTTAACCGAATTGAGTGGTCAATTGCATTACGAATTTAGCCGATGAATTAGGAATGTAGCCAAATTGAATTCATTTAGTTAATTCGGCTAGTGATTAAATAAGGCGAATTAATATAAATTAATTAATGAGCTTTTTAATTTTAACGAAATAAAATATTGGCTTAATTATAAACTAATTAATTCAAAAGTGTAAACTATTATATAACTAAACTAATTAGTAAAATAATTAAGCGAAATAAAATCTTTTTGAGGTGATTTTCGAATATTTATAATATATAAAAATATGTAAAATATAAGCATTGTCTAAAAATTATAATAAGTGACATAACTTATTTAAAATAACTTGCAAACTATTTTTTTGAAATTTATAAAACTAATTATTTAAAATCATTTGAAATCTAAGAAGCTCAAAAATTAATCGTTATTAGAGAGGGTCAAAATTGGGTGTCAACACCCACATCGTCAAGTCAACTTCAACGTCTTCAAGGTCCGGCGAGCTGTAGCGAGAGCTGCACGGTCCTTATCCTGGCGAAATCATCGGAGGGAATGAAATTCATCTCCCGCATTTTGAACGGCGTTATAGGAGGCGAAGGTTGCTAATTCCTTCGTGCCACTTTTTCCGCTTCTAAGGTTTCCCACCGGAGGTGATAGCTCTGTTGGTAGCGACGGTGGCATAGGAGCTGACGGTGGTTGAGGCTCTTGTTTTTCGTTGTGCTCAACTTCAACTTCATTACTCTGCATTTCAGCCTTGTCCCAAAGGATTTTGTTTTTTTCAAATTCGCCTGAGGTGCCTTCCATGAGCTAATAAAAATAATAATTGTTGAAAGAAAAACGATTTTAAAAAAAAAAAAAGCAAAAATAAATAAATAAATAAATAAAAAAGTATAACCTAGAAGAATAGTTAACTTCTAAGTCCCCGGCAGCTGCGCCAAAAACTTGTTGCTCCCAATTGCACACGCAAGTGTACACGGTTGCGCAAGTAATATTATGGCTCTTAAAAGAATCAGATTATCGAACCCAAAAGACTTGACAATTAACTATTTTAACTATATTATACTTCTCTAATTATTTATTTAAGAGCACCTAAAGAAAAGAATGCAAGAACAGAATAAAATTACTTACAATGGTTGGAAAATTCCAAGGCTGCAGCATGCAATGAATCTCATGTATCATATTATCGGCTTAGAACTAATTTTAGTTGTCAAATTGTTGGTTTATAGGGTTAGTTGTATGAGTCAGGCTACACACCTCTCGTCGCCTACTCCAGTTAGTTATCTAACTATATCGTTGATCAAGGATAAATAGACTAACTGACTATCATTTATATTTCATCTTATTTCGTAAACAAACAAGTTGTTCGTCCGGGCGTCACTCCTGAACACTAATTACCTCAATCAAATGGGTCGACTGAGCTCTCTATATTCTCTGGTCTATCTAACCCCTCCTTTCTCGATTTTAGGATTATACAATAGATTTATCTTATGGTGCGCAAGCATAAAATACTAAAACAAGAATATAGAAGTAACTTATAATGACAACCAAAAATTAATTCATAAAGCCTTTAAATAATCAACAATCGATTCGTAGCTAAAACCCAAGAACAAGGGCTTTTAGCCATTAATATCTAAGAAAATAAAAAGAAGAAAAGAACCCTAAAAAGTATTGACGACTTTCTACTTGATGCCCTATGATTGACCTCTCCTAAAATAATTATATTTATGGACTATTTATAAATATAGAAAATTCTAAATAAAATAACTGAGACAAATTAAATTAGGAATCCAAAACCAAAAGGAATTGGATTCCTTTTCTTTTCTGCGTGAAAGAGTGATGCGCCGCCTCAACCCTACGCTTCTTCATTCTTCATAGGATGCCACGTGGAATATTCCAATTCCAATTCTAATTCTACTTCAACCAACATATATATTACTTGATGGTTTTTTCCGTGCTAAGCACGGGCTCAATAATTTAAAGATATAAATTTATTGTGTTTGATCAGACATTTGTAATTTAATATCCTGTTCAAGGCTGATCAATCATATATAATAAGGAGGCAATCCAATATTTATTGCATAGATATTGAAAGTGCACTACAAAAAATCTACTTGTAAAGCACACTCGTCACTATTCTTTTAAGTATTGATCATTTATTCTATGCTACATAGTCGAAAATTAATACATCACCAAGTAACTAACACTACTACAAAAGCGAATTTTATTACCATCTCAATCAAAATTCAAGAAAGATTGAAGCAAATAATGAAAGAGGATGTAGTTGTACTCGACAAATGTGCCTAACTTCTGTAGTAGTAGTAGAACTCTCCAAACAGGCCTTGAACGACCACTCCAACTTCTCTTGCTTAAGCTCAAGCTTAGACGACCTTATTTTCTTCATCATTTTCAAAGTGATTGGAAAATTCCATGTACAAATATATAGTCCCATTAGTTTATCATAAATTAATAATAATTATTTAAAAGTACAAATATATCTAAGACAATTTAGTAAAATATGATTCTATTGTATTTTGCTTTAGTTAAAATCAATGAAAATACAAATAAATCGCACCTTCAACTTTATATATTTTTTTTTTGCATAATCAGGTAAAGTGAAATGATAGCAATAAAATAAACATGTGCATACCAACACTTATTTTCAATTTTAAGAGGCGCACATGTACATTATGAACGTATTCATTTCCGCCATATGCAGAGTTAGATTACTCCACTCATGCTAGACATTCAATCCACTTGCGAAGAATATTACATATAGAATTGTGCATGCAGATTAAGCCCTTACCTGCTAGCAAGTATCAAATGTTTCATAACAGAGAGTAAGAAATCTGTAGCTTTGATATCAAATATAATTTTGGTAATGAATGAAAAGCTAAATGCAAGTGCAGATAAAGAGCCAATTATATACATCTATAATCTATAAACAAATTACATCAGATAGGGTGGACATGTAAATTCAGCTTTATGTATCTGCAATCAAAATAATTCCTCATTATGTGTCATTCTTAGAATTTTGTCAATAATATTCACTTACCTCGATATTCTCTTTCAAGGAAAATGTATGATACATATTGCATTTCTAAATGACCAATAACAAATAAATAGACTTTCTTATATAAAATGTCATGAAATTTGACTCTTCATAAGGCAGATAACCAGGCATAAATATAAAAAAGATTACATCATTAGCAAGAAGCAATACAAAAATGAAAGTTACTGATCTGAGGATATGAAATAAAATATCTTACAGGACAAACTAATGAGCACCTTTGGAGTCGCATAATTTGATATTCCACAAGTTGTAAGTAGTAGTCTATTTTCATTAATAAAAAACATCAATGAACTTAATATGCATTAAGATTCAGTGATGCAGTTAGTATTGACAATTTATATAGAAGTGTTGATACTTGATAGATCACATTAAGCAAAAACCGACTTTGCAAGAAATAAGAAGTTTCCATAGGTGAACTTGTTGAGGCAGCATACTCAATCCAATATAATAGTTTTGGGTATACTTGTGAGTGCATCTCACTGATAGTCCACCAAGCATATACATGCTAACATGGTCAACTTTGATATTTTTAAAAAAAAAAAATTCAATTACTCTTAACATATAAATTTGAAACTAAAATCCCAGATTCAAATCTCCCTTTTCTACCTTTGCATCTACTGCATGCCTTAATGAAATCTCACTTCATCAAAAAAAATAAAAATTACAGATTCAACTTAATTACGTTGAGCAATCATATTTTTTGTGACCATGTTGAAATAAATTTATGCTTTACAATTGTAAAATAACAATATTTGTTAATCATAGCAAAGCCTACAACACCACACTGACAGTACAAACATATCAAGCCAATTAGTCAAAGCTAAAACTACTACTTAAGATTCATGATCCATCTTACAACATGGTCAAAATTTCAACTATCTCAGCTGAAAGAGTCAAGTCAGATTCAAGAAACAAAACTGAAATACAGAATGAACAAACAAAACTCCACCACACTTACTAATTGTGGTTAAGTTGTGCGGGCTCTTCAATTTTGATGATGCAACAGTGTTGGATTGTCCAAAAATACACTATTTTTGAAAAATTTAGTGCACACCCAATTAACATTTATGAAGAGTCCAAGTAATTTTAAGTCAATAAAATTTTATAAAGAAGATTGTTTCAAAAAATATAATTTTGATGCCCTGTTATTTTGTGTGCTAAATTGTGACTAAGTTATTGTTCCTGAGAAGAATCCATAACCTATATTAATTCTTGGCTAATAATATAATGATTCCCGAGAAGAAATTGTCAATCTAGCGGAGATTATTTTGTTCTTAGAAGTGTCACTTGAGCTTCACCTATCTTGATTGTTGGCTAATAAATATACTGAATTGCAGAGGTCTGCCAAATAATGCAGATAGTAACTCTTTTAGCCATTATTTTTCTAAATAAAAGCTCCAATTCAAAATACTACTTTGTGTTCAATCTAGGTATATTCTCATTTTTACTAACAATTTGTATGTTTATGTGAATGTCTGAACTATGACAGAATGTTATAACATTACAAAAGTAAAGTTTGAAACCGCACCAATCACCTTTGGTAGGTCCGTTAACCACTATTTATAAAATGTTTGTTCAACAATTTCAAGTTTCAAAGACTTTTGACTATTAAAATATTAATAAAGTTTTGTGTAATATTTCACCTAAGACACATTCTGCTTTGTTTGTACCGAAAAGAGAAATTTTTGTTACAATGAAATTTTTAAAAAAAAAAAACTACAGTTTTTTAAAGTATAGAGATTGCAAACAGCGCGCCTGGGCTATTTGCACTAACAAATATTTATACTTGTTCAACACTCTTGTTAGTTGTCATAGCGGAACCAAAATACATGGTATACTGAAATGTGAAGCATATTACACTTGTGGTAGTGAGTTTTAATATAAATAAATATTTTTTACTAAAGTTATTTTACACTGATATGATTCAAGCGTGTGAGTAAATACTATCATCTACGCCCGATTTACAATTTTGCAATCATAAATAATTTTCAACACAAGGTACTTTAATGAAGAGAAAAAAAAAGAAAAAACTCGCAAGAATTCCATAACCTGTTCCTTTGGGCCAAATAAGTTGGTGTATTGTATTCGCCAATAAGTTGCATTATATATTACAAAATTGTTTGAAATGTAATAGTGAATTTTGTCATATTTATAAACTATACCATTATATTATAAATTATACATGTATTAAATAGACGACAACAACAACATAGC
>JAJOOH010035668.1:0-10148 GCA_029582605.1 Solanum gracilifrons | reverse complement strand
CAAGATACTCCAAGCTCGGACTCAAAAAGCTCCACGAGATATGCTCGTACTCGGAATCGAATCTGCACCACAAAACAGTGCATCAAGTGTAGTATCAGTACGAAACCACGTGTACCCATTATATCTCATAGACTGACAACAAAGAAGTACTGACCGGAGTTTATATAAGAAAATCAGTTCTTTACTTATACAAGTCTATATTTACCAGTCAAGTTCACGTAATGTACAACCACCAATAAAATACGCAATCAACAAGAATAAATGATGTAATTAGATGCAATGCAATGTGACACCATGAAAGTATATGCCTCAGATGTCAAGTATTCTCTAAACCGTACATACATGATACTCCTTGGAAATACATCGAGAGTTCATGACCCATGGGAGATTCACGAGGTCCATATACCGACACAGACGATCACTACGTGTCTGTGCCGACGATCTCAACTCACTATCATAAAATTTAACAATTTCCCGCACGAACGATCTTCACGTGCCCAACTTATACCTAATCTCATGTCAATGTATGTGCACGATATGACTTCAAACAAAGGGGATGATGATGCATCTCAATCAATCAAATATCAACATAATACATAACCACCTCAACTATCACAGATATACGGGTTCAATAAAGAACACAATCACACATAAGAAATCAAGTCAATAATACATCAGCTAATGCACATATGCTTTGGCATTCCCGGATTTCAATCCGCATTCTATAGTAATAAACTTTCCCTTTATAACATCGGTACTCGTACCAATGCCCATCACACCATTGCTACGAGACCCCCATCTTTCGCCCTTACACATTGTCTATTCCGTTTTTAATCTTTAATTAGAAAAATGTCTTTCAACGAAGTCTAAAAGTCTTAACATACCTTGAGTGCCAAACACGTGCCACGAATCCTCAAGACTTTTTCTTCCCTTTTCGCAAAGCTTCAGAACGTTCCCAATCTACCAATTATGCAATATTTGTAAGTAAGTGAGTTCATAGACACCCATATTGTTATAGGTCTAACATAGACACACAAACTCACTCATAATTCAATTCAAGCTCCTAATCTTGATATAATTTATATTTCAATAATCATATTTGCTAAATTTGAAGCCTAGGGTTAAACCTCAATCTCTCCAAATATCCTAATTTACTAATGTTGATATAATATGGTACACCTAACGTCTAATGATCGCAAGGATTCTCAACAGAAACAAAATAAATTTTCACAAAAAGAGACGCTACACTTTTTTACAACACAACATTCTAGTTCCCTTCCAATATAGTCTTTAATAAGGATCCTAATCATTACCTAATGATTGACCCCTCCACCCTAATAACTCCATTATACCAGAAAAGGCACCACGTTGCAGCCTTTCAATTTTCCAATTTGAAATCATTTTTTCTTTCCTAATACTAATTTAATTGCTAACAATACTAATAATTAACCATCACTGACTTTGACCCATTACTTCTTATCACGTCATTTTTCATTTATTCTAACTAATATAAATTACTAATAATGTTGTTAAATTATAATATGCCACATTACTGTAATGGTATTCATCATTCAACAAGAATTCGAATACAAAATTGATAATCTATACAAACATGTACCTGACGTTTTCACTTTGTCTTGTGGCATCGCCCTTCCCCCGCTCTCTGTTCTCTATTTGAAGGTCAAGGTATTAGACCCACTAACTTATTTCAATACATGGACCAAGTGGTACAGGTATTAAAAAAGGGTAAACAAATTATACACTTGGCCCATTAACTATCATTATATTAATTATTTAATAAATATTTGTTAACTAAATAATTGTAGTTACCGAATAGTTTAAAATTTCCATTTAATTTTTTACGGAAAGAGTCAAAATAGTCCTAGAGCTCAAACCGACCTAGCGGGTCGTTACATCACCTACCACTTAAATAAACGTTCGTCCTCAAACGGTAAAAGAATAGAACGCACCTGAACGCTCAAAATCTGAGGGTATTTACTCCTCATGTCTGACTCAGTCTCCCATGTAGCCTCCTCCACCGAACGATGCTTCTATTGAGCCTTTACTGAAGCAATCTCATTCGACCTCAACTTTCTAATTTGCCTATCCAAAATGGTTATTGGCTCATTCTCAAAAGTCAAATTCTAATAAAGTAACACTGAATCCCATTGAATCATATGAGCACCACCCTGATGATACTTCCTCAACATCAAAATATGAAATATAGGGTGAACACCCGACAAACCAGGCGGCAGAGCCAACTCATAGGTAGTCTGAACTGGTACGAAGTGTGCAGACTTAGTCAATCGATCCACGATGACCCATATATCATCAAAAATACCCATAGTACGCGACAACCCTACCACAAAGTCCATAGCAATACGCTCCCACTTCCACTCAGGAATGGGCATCCTCTGAGTTACACCTCCGGGATTTTGGTGTTCATACTTCACTTGCTAACAGTTCAAACACTAAGATACAAAATCTACTATGTCTCTCTTCATACAACACCACCAATAATGTTGCTTCAAGTTACGATACATCTTAGTAGCCCCCGGATGAATAGAGTACCTCGAACTATATGCCTCATATATGATCAGTCTAGTCAAATCACATGTCCGAGGAACACAAATACGACCTTTTATCCTCAAAACTCCCTCACTATCAAGAATTGCATCCTTGGCTTCTCCCTTTGACACCTTGTCTCGTATTTTACATAAATCACCATCATCAAACTGTTGAGTCCAAATTTGCTCCAACAAGGATGACGTAGCCTCCACATAAGCCAAAACCTTACCAGATTCTAAAATATCAAGCCTCACAAAGCTATTGGCCATGGACTGGACATCCCTAGCTAAAGGACGCTTGTCAACCTATAACATGGCTAGACTACCCATACTTACCGCCTTTCGACTCAAGGCATCTGCTACCACATTTGCCTTGCCTGGATGATAAAGAATAGTCATGTCGTAGTCTTTGAGCAACTCCAACCATCTTCGATGCCTCAAATTTAGATCCCTCTGATTGAATAAATATTGGAGACTATGATGATCCGTGAAGACCTCACAATGTACCCCATAAAGATAATGCCTCCAAACCTTCAATGCAAATACTACCGCCGCCAACACCAAGTCATGAGTAGGGTAATTCTTCTCGTTAATCTGCAACTGCCTCGAAGCGTAAGCTATCGCTTTCCCTTTCTGCATCAATACACAACCAAGACCAATCTGAGAAGCATCATAATATACAATAAAACCCTCTCCCTCCACGGGTAGAGTTAAAATCAGAGCAGTAGTCAATAAAGTCTTGAGCTTTTGGAAACTCACCTCACACTCATCAGACCAATGAAACATCACTTCCTTCTAGGTTAATCTAGTTAATGGGATGCAATGGATGAGAACCCCTCTACAAATTGTCGATAATAACCTGCAAGACCTAAGAAACTCCAAATCTCAGTAACTGAAGCAAGTCTGATCCAATCTCGAACTGCCTCAATCTTCTTGGGATCCACCATAATACCATCCTTGGACACTACATGTCCCAAGAATGCTACTGAACCAAGCCAAAATTCACACTTCGAAAACTTTGCATAGAGCTTTTTCTCATTCAGAATTCCAAGCACAATCCTCAAATGATGCTCATGTTCCTCCTTACTACGAGAGTATATCAATATATCATTTATGAAGACAATAACAAAGGAATCCAAGTATGGTTTGAACACTCCGTTCATCAAATCCATAAAAGTTGTTGGGGCATTAGTCAATCTGAAAGACATCACCAAAAAATCGTAATGGCCATAACGTGTCTTAAAAGTTGTCTTAGGTATATCCTCCGCCCTAACCTTCAGCTGATGATAGCCAGATCTTAAGACAATCTTGGAGAAAACTGAAGCACCATGCAACTGATCAAATAAATCATCAATACGAGGTATCAGGTACTTATTTCTGATGGTTACCTTGTTCAACTATCGATAGTCAATACACATACGCATAGATCCATCTTTCTTCTTCTCAAATAACACTGGAGCACCCCATGGAGATAAACTCGATCTTATAAAACCCTTGCTTAACAAATCCTGCAACTGCTCATTCAACGCTTTCAATTCAGCCGGTGTCATAAGATAAGAAGGAATGGAAATAGGTTGAGTGCATGGCTCTACGTTAATACAAAAATGAATATCACGATCAGGTGGAAGACTTGGTAAATCTGTCGGAAGTACCTCCAAAAATTCACTCACCACCGGATTAGACTCAAGCATAGGAGTCTCAACTCTAGTATCTCGAATGTGCGCCAAGTAAGCCAAACATCCTCTCTCTACCTAGTGACGAGCCTTAAGAAATGATATCACCCGTTTAGGAGGGTGACTAAGAGAACCTCTCCATTCTACTATAGGAATTTTAGGCATAGCTAATGTAACTGTCTTGGCATGACAATTTAAAATTGTGTGATAAGGAGATAACCAATCCATACCAAGAATCACATCAAAATCTACCATATCTAAGACCTTTAAATATGCATGAGTGTCATATCCCATCAAGGTAACTATACATAATCGATACACCCGATCTACCACTACAGAATCCCCAATAGGAGTAGACACATATACCGAAAAATCAATAGACTCACATAATATATCCAGACTAGAAGCAAATTATATGGACACATAAGAATAAGTAGAGCCTGGATCAAATAATACAGTAGTTGGTCGATGACAAACCAGAATAATACATGTGATAACAGCATCTGAAGCCTCAACCTCTGGCCTATCCAAAAATGCATAACAGTGAGAACGACCACCCTCAGATTGTAAACCTCCATGAGCAAAACCTCGGCCAGAAGGAGAACTACCTCTACCTGAATGAGAACCACCTCCACCACTCTGTACACCTCCCCTAGTTGGAAGTTGTGTAGCCCTGAAAGTCAAAGCCTGAGAACCCTGATGTAAGCCCCAATGTCTGGTCCTAGGGCAGTCTCTCACAAAGTGTCCCATATCACCACACTCAAAATAACCCCTACGAGACGTAGGCTGATGAGAGAAACTTGAATGACCAGAATGTCCTCCATGACCTACAGGTCTAGAAGATGAACCTTGTAAAGTATGCACCAAACTTGAAGAACTATGCCCAGCGTAACCAACCTCAGACGCTGGTATAGCAGCATGAATAGGTCTGCTAGACTGAGAGTGATAACCTCTCCCTAAGTATCCTCGACTCCTAAGCGGAGCACCACCATAATCACCTAAATGATGGGTCCTCTTGCCTTCACGCTGCTCAAATCCCTCACGTCGAATCATCTCCAACTCCTTAGCAGCATCTACCACCTTCTGGAATGGAACACCAGAAATAGCAACCTGAGAAACTCCCAACGAATCGGAACAATCAACCCCTTAACAAACATTCTCACTGTCTCAACCTCTGTGGGAAGTATCATTGAAGAATGCCTATCCAATGCATGGAATTTACCCTCATACTATGCGACTGACATATCATCCTGCTGCAAACCCTTGAACTCACCCTCTTGCACTCCCTCTCAGTGCGTGGAACAAACTTGGCTAGAAATACCTGAGTAAACTGAGTCCATGATAGTGGAGGGGATCCAGCTGGCCTACTACTAATATAATCCCTCCACCACTGCTTGGTACATCTGAAACGTTGTGTAGTCAACTCCATGAAGCTCCACTAATCCAAGATTATGCAACCTCTCATGACAACTAACTATAAATTCATGTGAATCCTCAATTAAGTCACCAGTATAAGTCGGGGGATTCATCACTCTAAACCTCCTGAACATCTTTTGTTTATCAATGGTCATGGAAGACTTGTTCTCCAAATGTGATGCAATACCTGTAAATTCAATACTATCTAAAAGGGGAGCTACAACAGCAGTTGGCTGAGTCCTCAAAGTCTGAGAATCTGGAGCAACAATCGGATTTGGAGTCTGACCTCTAACACGGGTCTGTGAGGCATCAAAGGTGACAGGCAAATTTCCCGCATGAGCCATCCTCTCTAGAAGTCCTAACATACGAGTCAAGGTATCTTGAAGCACTGGGGTGGCAATAATACTGGGTGGAGCCTAAGATGGTCCATCCCCCTAGACAAGATCCTGCACATCCCCATGAATAACATCTGCATCAGGAGGTACTGTCCTATCATGGCCCTGGGTAGCTATTGGTACTTGTCCTTCCACAGGAGCTGCAATACGACCTCTACCCCGACCTCGACCTAGACCTCGTCTCCTGACTCTACCTCAAATTGTTCTCCCAGCAGCAGGTGTAGGAATAGGATCCTCATCACCACTTGCAGATGTAGGAGACCTCACCATATGAGAGAATTAGATATCAAAATTAGAATTTCAACAAAGTCAAGTGTGCACGATAAGGAATGAAAGAATAGAATTTTCCTAAATGTCCTATAGCCTCTCGAATATAGGTATGGACGTCACCATACCGATCCATAAGACTCTACTAGATATTGCTCTTCTACTCGTGAGACTGATGAACCTAGGGCTTTGATACCAAATTGACACGACCTAAATTCATAAGTCGTGATGGCACCTATGTTCCCAACCAATAGGTAAGCCAACCCAACATATTTTACCAATTTTTATTAACTAATGAGGTAAAAAGGTAAACAATGAGTAAAAGACCCAACACTAACTTCTTTATAAGTATGAAATGAGGAAAGCTAAAATACCACCCAAGAATTGGTGTCATAAGTACAAGAGCTTCTAAATATGGTGCAAGTCTGAAACAAAAATGACAAATCCAAACATAAGGGATATCATGTCTGAATACTAAAATAGCAGATTAATCAAAAGATAAAGGGAAGTGTGGGACACGGAACAGCCAAGCAGCTCACCACAACTCCAAGATACTCCAAGCTCGGACTCAAAAAGCTCCACGAGACGTGCTCGTACTCGGAATCGAATCTGCACCACAAAAGAGTGCAACAAGCGTAATATGAGCACAAAACCACATGTGCCCAGTATATCTCATAGACTGACAACAAAGAAGTAGTGACCGGAGTTTATATAAGAAAATTAGTTCTTTACTTATACAAGTCTATATCCTCCAATCAAGTTCACGTAATGTACAACCACCAATAAAGTACGTAATCAACAAGAATAAATTATGTAATGAGATGCAATGCAAAGTGACACCACGAAATGATATGCCTCAGATGTCAAGTATTCTCAACTGTATATACATGATACTCCTCGGAAATACATCGAGAGTTCATGACCCATGGGGGACTCGCAAGGTCCATATATCGACACAGACGATCTCCACGTGTCTGTGCGGACAATCTCAACGCACTATCATAAAATTTAACAATTACCCGTACGGACGATCTCCACGTGCCCAAATTATAATCTTAATATCTCACCATCCCAGTACGGACGATTTCCATGTGCCCAACTTGCACTCAATTTCATGTCAATGTATGTGCACATTATGACTTCAAACAAAGGGGATGATGATGCATCTCAATTAATCAAATATCAACATAATACATAACCACCTCAACTATCACAGATATACAGGTTCAATAAGAACACAATCACACATAAGAAATCAAGTCAATAATACATCAGCTAATGCCCATATGCTTTGGCATTCTCGGATTACAATCCACATTCTATAGTAATAAATGTTCCCTTTATAACACCGGTACTCGTACTAATGCCCGTCACACCATTTGTATGAGACCCCCATCTATCGCCCTTACCCATTGTCTATTCTGTTTTTAATCTTTAATTAGAAAAAATGTCCTTCAACGAAGTCTAAAAGTCTTAACATACCTTGAGTGTTGAACACGTGCCATGAATCCTCAAGATTTTTCCTTCCCTTTTCACAAAGCTTCGGAACGTTCCCAATCTACCAATTATGCAATATTCGTAAGTAAGCGAGTTCATAGGCACCCATATTGTTATAGGTCTAACATAGACACACAAACTCACGCATAATTCAATTCAAGCTCCTAATCTTGATATAATTTATATTTCAACAATCATATTTGCTAAATTTCAAGCCTAGGATTAAGCCTCAATCTCTCCAAATATCCTAATATACTAATGTTGATATAATATAGTACACCTAACGTCTAATGGTCGCAAGGATTCTCAACAGAAACAAAATAAATTTTCACACAAAGGGACGCTACACTTTTTACAACACAACATTCTAGTTCCCTTCTAATATAGTCTTGAATAAGGATCCTAATCATTACCTAATGATTGACCCCTCCACCCTAATAACTCCATTATACCAGAAAGGCACCACATTGCAGCCTTTCAATTGTCCAATTTGAAATCATCTTTTCTTTTCTAATACTAAACTAATTGCTAACAATACTAATAATTAACCATCACCGACTTTGACCCATTACTTCTTATCACATCATTTTTCATTTATTCGAACTATTATAAATTACTAATAATGTTCTTAAATTATAATATGCCATATTACTGTAATGGTATTCATCATTCAACAAGAATTTGAATACAAAATTGGTAATCTATAAAAATTTGTACCTGACGTTTTCACTTTGTCTTGCGGTGTCACCCTTACCCCTATCTCTATTCTCTATCTGAAGGTCAAGGTATTAGACCAACTAACTTATTTCAATACATGGGCCAAGTGGTACAAGTATTAAAAAAAGGGTAAACAAATTATACATTTGGCCCATTAACTATCATTATATTAATTATTTAATAAATATTCGTTAACTAAATAATTATAGTTACCGAATATTTTAAAATTTCCATTTAAATTTTTTATGGAAAGATTCAAAATAATCCTAGAGCTCAAAACGACCTAGCGGGTCGTTACAAAAGTGATGAAAGATACTTTATTGTTCTCTAGAAAATAATTTATACCCTCCCAAAAGCTGGCAAAAATTATACTTTAAAGTTCATTCGGGTGATACTAGTTGGGATCACCAACTAATTCGGTGAGTCACTGACTACTCTCTCTTCTCGCCCTTTCTACATTTTATCAAGGTTTCAAATGTGGAATGAGGTTCGGCGAGCCCAATGGGTTTCGCCGTTCATGATCGACTAGTCATCGATTCGTACCTATGATCGCCAAGTTGTTATCCATTTGTAGCAGAACTTTTAGAATAATTTTGCAAGGTCACCAATGCTCATCGACCTTGTTGGCGAGTCTCTGTTGGAGCCTTTTCCTCGTCGATCAGCTTTGAGATTTTTAATAGAAGTCTTAGTTATTTTTGGCAAGTCACCATTCACACTTGCAAGATTCGGCTTTCTTTTCTTTTCTTTTCTTTCTATGTTTTTGGCTTTTTTTGCGTGCATTTGTCCTTTGCCATGTCTTTAAGGCTTCATAGCTGCAATTCAATAGTTTAGTATCAGAAATGGACATACAAGGGCATCGAGGACACTTTTTAATGAACTAAAAAGCCTTTAATGAGCCCAACATGCATGACTCGTCAATTCCCTTGAAAAATATTTTGGAGGTAAAGATATTTGATGTGGGGAAATCGACTTCATGGGTCATTTTCCACCTTCCAATTGGAACCAAATCATCATTTTTGTTGTAGAGTATGTGAATAAGTAGGTTGAGGTTGTGGTTCTTCCTAATAATGGTTCAAAAATGGTCACTAAGTTCATAAAGAAGCTAAAACATATTCACTCATTTTACTAAAAAACTCGAGTCACGATGGCACCTACCAATAGCCACCGGTAGGTAAGCCGATCCATAGCCCGGAACAGCAAGTAATAGGTCTAGTGGGCAGAAATCCAAATTCAATGGATCATAAAACAATATAAGGAATACACATCGAAAAAAAAAGAGGAAATGACGTAAATGTATAGAACAAAACACGATCCAATCCCACAACCTGGTGGACGATGGTACAAAACTACTAAAATGAGTACAAGTTCAAAAATATGCAAAATAAATATAGACTTGCCTCGAAAACAAAAGACTATCCAAAAGTATATAACAATAATTCATGAATAAGAGTCTAATAAATTGATAAAATACCAACTCATCAAGAACCATTTAAATTTTTTATGTGTCTTCAAATTTTTTGTGTTGGTAATTATTGTGACTTATAGTATCCTTCCAAAAGTGTATATATACATTTGTTACTTATCGATATTTATTAAATTGAAAATTTCATTTAAAA
>JAJOOH010035667.1:0-15556 GCA_029582605.1 Solanum gracilifrons | reverse complement strand
AAAACCTTCAAAACCAACTTAGGGAATCAAGAATTGCTAGGTTTGCAAAAATAAAATCCAAAGTCACAAAGTAGAACTAAAGTAATAGAGTCTAACCCCCAAAAATGAGGTTTTCATGCCCTATATATAGAAAAATAAGTCCTAACTAAAAAGGAAATGAAATAAGGAAATTATGTTCGGGTACGCATCTTCATTCTACGAGACTAACTCACGGTCCGTCAATGGATCTACGGTCCATGAGTCCCTTCCGTCACCCAGGACTTAGGCAATATTTTTAGCTTCCAAACTCAACTTCTCTGAAGCAAACGACGGATCACCAATACATACCGTAGATCGATCTACGGTCCATCGATCCCTCTCCGTAGCTCCACACTTAGAATCTTCAAAACTCAGGAACTGGAACCCTCGCAGTATCATTCTATGGATCAGCAACGCGGTCCCTAGATCAATCTACGGACTGTCAATGGCCACTGTGGTTCCACACTTGGTCAGATTTCCCTGATTTGCCTTTAATGCCTTGCCTGCTGATCTACGATCACTATCTACGGAGCGTCAATGGACCTACGGTTCGTAGATCACCTCCGTAGATGCCCTTTTATGCACATCTTTCAGCTGTCTCTTTATTTCTGCATCCAAACATATTTCCTACAAAAACACAATTAAAACACATAAAAACTAATACAAAAAGGCACTAGACACACACAACTCTTAAGTGAAATGTATTAAAAATAACATAAACTCACGGTATATCAATGCACAACATAAGGAAACCATAAAGAAACTCATAGCTCAAATGATTTCCAAAGCACCAAACTCAAGAAACTATTACCTTAAGTAGGAATAGGAGTAGAAGGAAAAAGGTTAGGATAAAAGGACTTCATATCGGCTTCGGCCTCCCGTGTAGCACCCTCAACTAAGTGATTCCTCCATAGAACTTTAACGGAAGCTATTTCTTTGTTCCTTAACTTCTTAACTTGCCGGTCCAAAATCTCAACCGGAACCTCTTCATAGGAAAGGTTCTCATTCACTCCTAAACCTTCTAAAAGAAGGATGGACACCGGATCACCAATGCACTTCTTAAGAATAGAAACATGAAAAACTGGGTGAACTGGAGCCAACTCATTTGGCAAGTCCAATTCATATGCAACTTTCCCAACACGTTTCAAGATTTGATATGGGCCCACATACCGGGGACTAAGTTTCCCCTTCTTGCCAAACCTCATCACACCTTTCATAGGTGATATTTTCAAGTAGACCCAATCGCCAAACTCAAATTCAAGATCCCTTCTTCTATTGTCGGCATAGGACTTTTGCCGACTTTGGCTCGTCTTCAACCTATCTCTAATGAGTTGAACTTTTTCAATGGCATTGTGGACTAGTTCGGGACCAGTTAGAACAAACTCACCTACTTTAAACCAACCCAGCGGTGATCTACACCTTCTACCATAGAGTGCTTCAAACGAATCCATGGCAATGCTAGACTGGTAACTATTATTGTAGGCAAATTCGATCAATGAAAGATGATCGTCTCAATTACCTTTGAAATCAATCACACACGCCCTCAACATGTCCTCTAAGGTGGGTGGAGAGCGGTACTAAGTTTAACATTAGTACCAAGCCCTTGTTGAAACACTTTCCAAAAATGTGAAGTAAATTGAGCACCTCTATCTGATATGATAGACAAAGGAACCCTATGCAACTTCACTACTTCCTTGATGTACAACTTAGCATAGTCTTCCGCCGAGAAGGGAATGAAATGGGCTGATTTAGTCATCCTAACAACAATGACCCAAATAGAATCATGTTGCCTCCGAGTACGAGGCAAACCCCCAAAAAAATCCATACTAACCTCCTCCCACTTCAAAGTGGGAATATTTATATCTTGGAGCAAACCTCCCGGTTTCAAGTGTTCGGCCTTGACTTGTTGGCAATTTGGACATTTGGCCACAAAACCCGCTATATCCTTTTTCATGCCATTCCACCAATAGACTTCCCGTAGGTCACGATACATCTTGGTGGCGCCCGAATGAATAGAATATCGCAAACCATGAGCCTCTTCTAGAATTTTCTCCCTCAAACCATCAACATCCGGAACACACAATCTCCGTTGGTACTTATGCACCCCATCTCCCCCTTGGGAGAAGACCTCAACGAACTTGTTGAGAATCGATTCCTTCAATTCCATCAAAATAGGATCAAGGTGTTGCTTGGACTTCACATCAACAACAAAAAACGATTCGAAACTATGATGGACCATGAATCCACCCTTGGTGGAATCCACTAGTTGGACACCTAACCAGGCCAAGCTATGGACATCACGAACCAATTCCTCCTTCTCATCTTCTACATGAACCACACTACCCATGGACAATCTACTTAGTGCATCCGCAACAACAGTAGCTTTTCTGGGGTGGTATAGGACACTCATGTCATAATCCTTCAAAAGCTCTAACCACCTTCTTTGTCGGAGATTCAAATCTCTTTGGCTAAACACATATTGAAGACTCTTGTGGTAGGTAAAAACATCTACATGGACCCCATAGAGATAGTGTCTCCATATTTTTAAAGCAAATACAACCGCCGCTAGTGCAAGGCCATGAGTCGGGTAGTTCTTCTCATGGATCTTTAGTCGCCTCGAAGCATAGGCAATCACCTTACCGTGTTGCATGAGAACACACCCCAACCCTACTCTTGAAGCATCACAATATACCCCAAACCCATTCGTACCCTCCGGTACGGTCAACACCTGAGCGGAGGTAAGTCTATCTTTCAATTCTTGGAAGTTTTTTCTCGCAAGCCTTAAACTACTCAAATTTAGCCTTCTTTTGAGTTAAGGTCATCAATGGAGAAGCAATAGAGGGGAAGCCCTCAAAAAATCTCCGATAATAACTGGCCAAACCCAAAAGCTTTGAATATCGATATGAGATAAAGGTCTAGGCTAATTCTTGACCGCATCTATCTTATTAGGATCAACCTCAATACCCTTACCCGACACAATATGGCCAAGAAAAGCAACTGACCTTAGCCAAAACTCGCACTTACTAAATTTAGCATATAATCAGTGGTCTTTAAGGACTTGCAATACTATATTCAAATGCTTCATATGATCACCCTCACTCCTTGAATAGATCAAAATGTCGTCAATAAAGATGATCAGAATGAAGCAAGATATTGCCTAAATACCCTATTCCTTAGGTCCATGAATGCCACCGGGGTATTTGTTAGACCAAAAGACATAACTGGGAATTCGTAATGACCATATCTTGTACGAAAGGCCGTCTTAGCAATGTTAACCTCTCTCACCTCAAGTTAGTGATAGCTCAACCTTAAGTCAATTTTTAAAAAAGTAACTCACCCCTTGGAGTTGGTCAAAAAAATCATCAATTCTAGGGAGAGGATACTTATTCTTTATAGTGACCTTATTCAATTGGCGATAGTCAATACACATCCTAAGGGACACATCTTTATTCTTCACAAACAAAATCAGGGCACTCCGTGGAGATATGCTTGGTTGAATAAACCCCTTATCTAGCAAGTCTTTGAGTTGTTCCTTCAATTCTTTTAATTTGGCCGGAGCCATCCGGTAAGGGGGGATTGACATGGGTTGAGTATTCGGTAAAAAGATCAATGCCGAGGTCTATTTCTCGTTCGGGAGGAATTCTGGGCAAGTCATCGGGAAAGACTTCTGAAAACTTTCTCACTACGGGGACCGACTCTAAAGACGGAGTCTCAGACTCAATGTCCATAACCCTAACAATATGATAGACATACCCCTTAGAAATCATTTTGCTAGCTTTTAGACATGAAATGAACCAACCTCTAGGGATTGAATTCCCTCCCTTCCATTCTAAAACAAGTTCATTTGGAAATAGAAACTTTACTACCTGGGTTCTACAATCAATGGAAGCTAAACAAGCATGAAGCCAATCCATCCCCAAGATGACCTCGAAGTCCAACATATCTAATTCTATCAAATCAACCAAAGTGACTCTATGAGACAAAGAGATAGGACATCTCCTAAAGACTCCTTTAGCTACAACCGAATCACCAATCGGGTTTGACACATAAAAAGGTTCTTTTAACTCTTTAGGTGACACTTCAAATTTCTTAGCCACAAAAGGGGTAACAAAAGAGAGAGTGGCACCGGGGTCTAATAATGCATAAACATTAATTATAAATACTTGCAACCTACTGGTAACAACATCCGAGGACCCCTCTTGATCACTTCTAGATTGGAGAGCATAGAAGCGATTCTTATTGGGAGCATTGGCATTAGAACCACTTGGTGTTAGTACGGGTTGGACAATATTTCAATTGGTGCCCACTTTTGCCACACCCATAGCACACACCCATACCGATAAGACATTTCCCTTCATGCTTCCTACCACACTTTGCACATGTAGGCTTCTCCATGGAAGATCCACCCCTATTGCCTTTTTGAGGTTTAGGGTTAGACACCCTATCTTTGTTGGTCTTAGCAGTATTGGAGGAACTTTCATTGGAGAACCTCTAGTTAAACCTAGGTCCACTTTGACTTTCAAACTTATCCTTAGAAGAATTTCCATCCTTGGGCCTTGCCCTCTTCACCTCTCTACTCTTCTTTCTAAGTCTTGATTCCTCAACTTGTTGAGCATGAACCATCAACCTTGAGATATCAGTGTTCTCATAAAGCATTGCCGCACAACACTCTGCTTTAATAGCATCGGACACATCGGTAACAAAGTGACTCATCTCATCCCTTGGATTAGCAACCAAAGAAGGGGCATATTTGGACAACTTAGTGAATTTCAAAGAGTATTCTTGGACACTCATACCTCCTTGGCGAAGGTTGATGAACTCCTCAACTTTGGTTTCTCTCCTTTCACGGGGGAAAAACCTATCAAGGAAAGCCTTTTTTAATATCTCCCAAGTTATGGGACCTGCCCTTATAGACCTATTGTCCTTCCATTGTGTGTACCACACTTGGGCAACATCTTTCAATTGATACCCGGCCAATACGGACTTCTCAATAGAGGTGAACCCCATAGCCTCTACTATCTTATAGACCTTCTCCATAATCTCCTGCGGGTCTTCATTCATTTTGGAGACTAAGAAGATAGGAGGGTTCATCCTAGTAAAATCTCTCAATCGTGAGGCCATGGTACTCACATTGGGCTCCACCCAAGGCCTAACTTCTCGGTTGACTTGAGCTATTAGAGTTTGAACTTGAGTGGTGACGGTTTGAGCTTGAACCGTGATGAGTTGGGTCAAAGTTTGAAAAGCCACCCTTATCTCAACATTAGTCATGACCCCTTCATCATTAGGAGCTTGAGGGGGAACCTTGTCATTGACATTCTCCCCTTGTGCCCTTCTAGCATTAGTCTTTCTTGTATTCATTGCCTATAATCACAAGAAATGAGTTAGGAGAAAGGACTTCATAGAGTTAGGACTCCAAGCACGACTAAAGAGTAATGAAAGAAGTGAAAGTTCCTAAACATCTTATAGCCTTTCATTCATAAGTGTGGCGCACTTCACACTGATGAACAAACCCTACTAGACGTGGTTCATGAGACATCAACCTAAATATTATTCCCAAAACCTTATGCTCTGATACCAAGTTTGTCACGACCCAAGGCTAGCCCCTAGATGAAACACGACGTACTTGACCCCGAAGGGGTCTCATACAAGCCTCTAGCATCATCATTACATAAGACATAGAAAATAATGCGGAAAAATTTAAAACTTTTACAATAGAAGTCAACTTCTTCATATAAGGAAAATAGGAACTAGGCATTGTCTCAATAACCATCTAAAACATAAGAGTGCAAACAGGGTCAAAGCCCTTTACATCAATAAGTTTCCAAAAATAGGAAATAGAATATAGTCTAGAACACAGGAAGTAAACTAGAGACTAGAAACAATAGCAACTTGTCCTCGAACATGAGGACTCACCAAGCCAGGGGAATAGTCGACCCAAGCTTCACCTTCAAGGATGTAGTAAGTATCAACGACCGGAACCAACACTCATAGTAAAATAGAAGGAAGAAAAGGTTAGCACATAATATGTACTAAGTATGGAAACATGCATAAAATCCTTATTACATGATAAAAAGGACATTTTACTTTAAAAGAATGCATTTATGAAGTTTGGAAACGAACATACATTTTCAATATCCAAGACAAGTCAAATCACATTTATAATCACAACATGGTCACACCCACATCCTAGCAACCCCTAAGTAACACTTGTGCAATGTATGGTTGACATCCCATAATACCAACCATACCAAGTATTCCCTTGGAACTACCTTGGTCATGCACATCACTTTTGGACTTACCATAATCAAAAGTCATCAATAAGGAACTAGTCATCTACATTATTTGAACATAAGGAAAGTCATTCGTATCAATGCCCCATTCAACATACATGCATACATTCAATCTCATCATAGCATAAAAAAACCATTCCATAACATCCTACTAAGCCTACTTGTACAATGTGGAAGTGAAGTCCCATACCCCCACTCCTACTAAGTAAACTCACCAAGAAGTCATAATATAGTTCATATCTCATTCATTATCTTCATTACATAGGGAAAAGTTGCCATAACCGACATAGACCAAGTGAGCTACATTGAATCTGATGTCATATAACCCCACACCGAAAGAAGGCATCCTACTTGCCTAAGGTAGAACTAACTATATAGCTATACGGTGGGTCCACTAGCTAAAGTCCTATGTTGGCACATAGTTACGGGATAGGGAGATTGCTTCTAGAAACCTGACCTATTGCATTGGCGGAGGAGTTTCCATCTCATGAGTTCACTTAGATGACCCAACCTATTATATTGGCGGAAGGGCCTTTACCTCATTGTCCATATCAACTCGGTGCTTAGCATTACTTCCCAAATTATACATAATTAGTCTTAAATTACATTTACATGTGTGAAGGAGTGTTCTAACCTTCATTTAATACAATTCATCATATTAGCTCGTAGATTAATTAAAGGTGAGAATGTACTTTTAACCTTAGAATCAACATTAACATGCGAGTAGCACTTTCACATTACATTCATAGTGTTATCATAAGAAATAAATTTTCAATCAAACAACAATGTTATCACCATCCTAGAAAAGTCATACATGAATATGTGTATAGGGTAAGGGGAGAATTGACCTTTCCACAATACCTCAATTCACACCATGGTGATAAGATCTTTACCTTTCAAGTGAATTACAAGTTCATATACAACTCCCATCATTCATGAACAAACCTTCACAATTTACCCCCTTCAAGGGTCATGAACCAAGTCTAACAATCATACTTAGAAATAATACTTTAACCATGACTAAAAAAGATACAATAACTAGGTTAACATAGACACAATTCATAATATTCATCTTGCATCAACAAACCCATCATAGTTCATGAAATTGGGGTCATGGGGTAGCACATGTGTTCATGGGGAAATTTACAATAAAAATCACCATTAGACATCAAAGCATCCATAATATAATGCAAATAACATAATAAATTCATTTTAAAGAAGAACCCATGGATAGAATAGAAACCCTAGTTTTTGAACATTATACCAATTTCAAAATTAGAGTTTGAAGGGCTTCATGGAGAAAAATATTCCATGAATCAAGGTCCCCATACCTTAATTGAAGCTTTGCCCACGATTTGGAGTTGAGAGGATTGATTCTTGAGCCCTAACCTTCAAGTTCTTGGTGTTCTTCAATGGAGGAACTTGTAGAGAGAGAAATATTGAGAGGAGAGGAATTTGGGGAAATATTTTGGGTGTTTGAGTTTTAAGACTTGAAAAAAATAGGTGAAATTGTCTTTAAAACAATATATAAACCACCCCTTAAAATACCCAAAACACCCCCCCACTTAAAAGACTTAAAATAGGAAAATCATAAAATCCCATATTTTTAATGGTCCCCGTTAGGGACCAAGCCCAACTCCACGAGTTGTGGTGTGGACCACAGCCCATGGTCCCTCCCGTGGAGTTGAGGCAGTGAGCCCCATTTTGGAGCACAATAAGGCACCTTCATGGGCATCTTCATGGCTCGTGAAGTGGACTACGGATCGCGGTCCTACCCATGAAAGGTTGAGGCAGTAGCTTGCCATCTTGGGGTAATTTGGCAATTTTCCTAAGGTAACTTCATGAGAATCTCCCGTGGCCGTGGTCAAGACCACGGACCATGGTGATGGCCATTGAATTGAGGCAGTAGCTACGAAATTGGGTGGCCAAACTTTCGTGGTCATGGCAAGACCACGCCCACCTTCACAAACTGTGGTGAGGACCACGACTCGTGGTCCCTCTCGTGAAGGTTGGGGCAGTAGCTGATTGTTAAGGGCTGCCTTGGCCTTTTGGCCTTGGCTTGGCCCCTTGGCCATGGCACTTGCCTCATGGCCTTGACCCCTATGACTCATATTTACGACATTCGCCCTTATGTTTAGGCTCTAGTTCAACCTACCATTTCCCGGAGTGTTACATTATAGGAGTTGTCCTATCTCTTTGTCTCATAGAGTCACTTTGGTTGATTTGATATAATTAGACATGTTGGGCTTTGATGTCATCTTGGGGATGGATTTGTTGCATGCTTGTTTTGCTTCCATTGATTATAGAACTCGAGTAGTAAAGTTTCAATTTCCAAATGAGCCCATTTTAGAATGGAAGAGGGGAAATTCAATCCCTAGAGGTTAATTCATCTCATGTCTAAATGCTAGGAAAATGATTTCCAAGGGGTGTATTTACTATATTTTAAGGGTTAAGAACATTGAGTCCGAGACTCATCCTTTAGAGTCGGTCCCCGTGGTGAGTGAGTTTCCAGAAGTCTTCCTCGATGACCTACCCAACATTTCTCCCGAATGGAAAATAGACTTCGACATTGATCTTTTGCTAGATACACACCCCATATCCATCACCCCTTATCAGATGGCTTCGACCGAATTGAAAGAATTGAAGGAACAACTTAGGCATTTGTTAGACAAAGGTTTTATTCAACCAACCATATCTCCATGGGGTGATCCAGTATTGTTTGTGAAGAAAAAAGATGGGTCCCTTAAGATGTGTATTGACTACCGCAAATTGAACAAGGTCACTATAAATAATAAGCACCCTCTCCCTAGAATTGACGATTTGTTTGACCAACTCCAAGGGCAAGTTACTTTTCGAAGATTGACCTACGCTCGGGCTATCCCCAATTAAGGGTGAGAGGGGTTGACATTCCTAAAATGGCCTTCCAAACAAGATATGGTCACTATGAATTCCTAGTCATGTCCTTTGGTCTAACAAATGCCCCAGTGGCATTCATGGACCTAATGAATAGGGTGTTTAGGCAATACCTTGATACGTTCGTAATGTTTTTATTGACGATATTATGATCTATTTAAGGAGTGAGGGTGAACATTTGAATCATTTGAGGATTGTATTGCAAGTCCTTAAAGACCACCAATTATATGCTAAGTTTAGTAAGTGTAAGTTTTGGCTAAGGTCGGTTGGCTTCCTTGGTCATATTGTGTCAAGCATGGGTATTGAGGTTGATCCTAAAAGATGGATGCGGTCAAGAGTTGGCCTAGACCTCTATCTCCTACAGATATTAAAAGCTTTTTGGGTTTGGCCGATTATTATAGGAGATTTGTTGACAGTTTTTCCTCCATTGCTTCTCTATTGATTGACTCAAAAGAAAGCTAAATTCGTGTGGTCGGAGGCTTGTGAGAAAAGCTTCCAAGAGTTGAAAGATAGACTTACTTTCGCTCTGGTGTTGACCTTACCGGAGGGTACCGATGGGTTTGTGGTATATTGTGATGCTTCTCGAGTGGGTTTGGGATGTGTCCTTACGCAACATGGTAAAGTGATTGCCTATGCTTCAAGGCAACTCTAGGTCTATGAGAAGAATTATCCGACTCATGACCTTAAATTAGTGGCGGTTGTGTTTGCTTTGAAAATATGGAGACATTACTTATATGGGGTTTATGTAGATGTTTTCACTGACCACAAGAGTCTTCAATATGTGTTTAGCCAAAAAGAATTGAATCTCCGACAAAAAAGGTGGTTAGAACTTTTGAAGGATTATGACATGAGTTTCCTTTACCACCCCGACAAGGCTAATACAGTTGCGGATGCCCTAAGTCGATTGTCCATGTGTAGTGTGGCTCATATAGAGGATTAGAAGAAGGAGTTAGTTCGTGATTACATAGGTTGGCCCAGTTTGGTGTCCAACTGGTGGATTCCACCAAGGGTGGTGTCATGGTCCATCATGGTTCCGAATCCTCCTTTGTGGTTGATGTGAAGTCTAAACAAGGCCTTGATCCCATATTGATGGAGTTGAAAGAATCAGTACTCAATAAGTCCGTTGAGGCTTTCTCCCAAGGGGAAGATGGGGTGCTTAGGTACCAAGGTAGATTATGTGTTTCGGACGTTGATGGCTTAAGAGGGAAAATTTTAGAAGAGGCTCATGGTTCACGGTAGTCTATTCATCCAGGAGCCACCAAGATGTACCGTGACCTATGGGAAGTCTATTGGTGGAATGGTATGAAGAAGGATATAGCGGATTTTGTAGCCAAGTGTCCTAATTGTCAACAACTTAAGTCCGAGCACTTAAAACCTGGAGGCTTGTCCTAAGATATAAATATTCCCACTTGGAAGTGGGAGGATGTGAATATGGATTTTATTGTGGGGTTGCCTCATACTCGAAGGCAACATGATTATATTTGGGTCATTGTTGATAGATTGACCAAGTCCGCTCTCTTTGTTCCCGTCAAGATTTTATTTTCGGTGGAAGACTATGCCAAATTGTACATTAAGGAGATAGTGAAGTTGCATGGGGTTCCTTTGTTTATTATTTCAGATCGGGCTACTCAATTTACTTCACATGTTTGGAAGGCATTCCAACAAGGGCTTGGTACTAATGTTAAACTTAGTACAGCTTTCCACCCTCAAACGGATGGTCAAGCGGAACGCACCATTCAAACCTTAGAGGGCATGTTGAGGGCGTGTGCGATAGATTTCAAGGGTAATTGGGATGACCATCTTCCCTTGTAGAATTTTCCTACAATAATAGTTACCACTCAAGTATTGCCATGGCTTCGTTTGAAGAACTTTATAAGAGGAGCTGTAGATCTCTGGTTGATTGGTTTGAAGTAGGTGAATTTTCCCTAATTGGTCCCGAACTAGTTTTTGAGGCAATTGGAAAAGTTTGACTCATTAGAGAGAGGTTGAAAATGGCCCAGAGTCGACAAAAATCTTATGCTGATGTTAGAAGGAGGGATCTTGAATTTGAGGTTGGTGATTGGGTCTACTTGAAAATCTCACCTATGAAAGGTGTGATGAGGTTTGGTAAGAAGAGGAAGCTTAGTCATCGGTATGTGGGCCCATATCAAATCTTGAAACGTGTCAGGAAAGTTGCATATAAGTTAGACTTATCAAATGAGTTGGCTCCAATTCACCCGGTGTTTCATGTTTTCATGCTTAAGAAGTGCATTGGTGATTCGGTATCCATCCTTCCTTTAGAGGGTTTAGGAGTTGATGAGAGCCTTTCTTATGAAGAGGTTCTGGTAGAGATTTTAGAATGGCAGGTCAAGAGGTTGAGAAACAAAGAAGTAGCTTCCGTTAAGGTTCTATGGAGGAGTCACTTAGTTGAGGGTGCTACGTTAGAGGCCGAGGCCGATATGAAGTCCCGTTATCCTCATCTTTTTCCTTCTACTCCTATTCAAGCTTGAGGTAAGTAGTTCCTCTTGAGGTTTTAGTGTTTTGGGAGTCATGTGTATTGTATGAGTTTTTCCATGATTTCCTTATGTTGTGCATGTTCTTGTGAGAATTCATGTTTAGTATAAATTTAGTTACATAATTTATATGTTCCTCATGTTGATTAGTATTTTAGTAGGATGATTACATTTTTTACTTCATGAGGTGAATTGATGAGCATGCTTGGTTATGTTTTGATGAAATGACATGTTGGATCCATATTGTGTGTTGAGCTTGCTTTGAGTTGGAGAAGGTAGTTCCTCCTATGAACATGAGATATGATGCATGTCATGCATATTGGGTTGGTAGATATAGTTCCTTTATTCTTGTGTTGCATTAATCACGTAGTGAAATGGAGTTGAAGTTTCCTCTTTTTGAATAGTGCATGTTATGAATAGTGCATTCGTAAGTTTTGCACATTTTGATGTTCCATGAATGATGGGCTGCTAGTCTAGATTTTCTAACTTAGTTTGGTATCTAGATTATCATTCGAGGACGAATGTTCCCAAGGGGAAGATAATGTAACACCCCAAAAATCTAATGACCTAAGATAGAGCCTAACACGTAAACTAGTAGCCTAAATAAGAATAACATGAAGATTAGAGTCCTAAAATGACTCCCTAAACTAGTTATAACGTTTGAGTCCCTAAACGTCAAGGCATGGCCCCCCCAAAGACCCCTAAGGGTCCTTGAGGAGGACCAATGGACTGATCAAAAAGCTGTCAAAACCCAGTATGTTCCACGAAGGGGCACCCATGCCTCATGGGTGGACTCACGCCCCGTACGTGGGGGTCGTGAGTCATGGCTTGGCCTTCTCCAAAAGTGCAAAGCCTCAGTCACATTCCACGACCTGCAGTACAGTCCATAGACCCACTCAAGCCCAATGGGTAGGGTCTCGTGAGTGGGATTATTGAGATGGCGAAGATGAGGGGCTATAGACCCAAACCATGAATGACCAGTACAGTCCGTGGTTCCATCCTCGCCCCGTGGATGGGAGTCGTGGATGGGGGCCTGCAAACTGCCCAAATCTCGGCCAAAGGTGGGGGCTTTTAAGTAATTCCTATTTTATTTATTAAAAGGTGGGGAAGGTTTATATTAGTTACTTAAGACATATATAAGTAGTTTTAACTATTAACCAACTCTTTAACCCCTCATAACTCACAAGACTCAAACATAACCAAATTCCCTCTAAAAAATATTCTCTCTAAGACTCCATTGAAGAGCAAGAACAAGGTCAAGCTTAGGGTTCAAGTTCCAACCTTTTCACTCCAATTTAGTGAGGAAAACATCAATAAGGTATGGGAGTCTTGATTCATGGAAAGCTTTTCTCCATGAAGCCTTTCAACTCTTAATTTCGAATTGGTAGATTCTTCAAAAAACTAGGGTTTTCAATCTAGCCATGGGTTCTTCCTAAAGACGATTTCAATGAGTTAAATGTCTTCTAGTATGATGAAATTGTTGTTTAACAGTGATTTTTATAGTAAAATTCCCCATGAATCCATGAATTCCCCCATGACCCCAATTTCATGAATTATGATGGGTGTATTGATGTAGGATGAATACTATGAATTGTGTCTATGATATTTTAGTTATTGAATCTTGTTTTATTCATGCCTAGTGTAGTATTTCTAGGTGTAACTGTGAGACATGATTCATGACCCTTGAGGGGGTAAATTGCTAGGGTTTGTACATGTTGATGAAAGTTGTGTATGAACTTATGATTCACTCTGAAAGTGAAGATCCTATGACTATTGTGTAAAGTGTGGTATTGTTGAAAGATCATTCTCCCCTTACCCTAACACATGACTTTGTATTAATTGTCTAGGCTGATGATAATGTTGTTGTGTTGATGTAAAGGCTATTCCCATGAAAACACTATTAGCATAATGTGAAAGTTTTACTCACATGTCAATGACGATTTTAAGGTTGAAAGTACATTCTCGCTTTATTGATCTACGAGCTATTTTATGAGTTGTATTGAATGAAGGGCAAAGTATTCCTTCACACATGTAAATGTAATTCAAGACTCATTATGTATAATTTGGGAAATAATGCTTAGCACCGAGAGGATATAGAAAATGAGGTAGAGGCCCTCCCATCAATACAATAGGCCGGGTCATCTAGATTATTCTCATGAGATGAAGCTCCTCTGCCAATACAATAGGTCGGGTTTCTAGAAGCAATCTCCCTATCCCTTAACTATGTGCCCACATATGACTTTAGCTAGTGGATCAACCTAAAAGCTAATACATTAGTTCTACCTTAGGCAAGTAGGACACCTTCTTCTAGTGTGGGGTTACATGACACCGGAATCCATGTCGCCCACATGGTCTATGTCGGTTATGACTATTCTTCCCTGTATGACAAGATAATGAATATGACACGAAATATACTATGGCTTCTTGATGAGTCTTACTTAGTACCAGTGGGGGTATGGGACATCACTTTTACAATGCACAAGTAGACTTTGAAAGGGGTTATATGATGGTCTCTTACGCTATGGTAAGATATGAATGTATGCATGTCTATTGAATGGATTTTTGTTATGGATGACTTTCCTTAGGTTCAAGTTAATGTACATGACTATTTCTCTTGTCTATGAGCAGTGACTAAGGTGAGGTCTATGAATGTTACACATTATTAGGGTGGCCTCAAAGTAGTACTTAGTGTGGTTGGTATTATGGGATGCCAATCATACATTACACAAGTACATCTTAAGGTTGCCTATTTTATTATCTTACAAGGCTCTTACACGATAAATGTGATTATAACTTATGTTTTACATTGAATGTGCATGGTGATTCTCAAGACTTGGCAAATGCATACTTTTTAACCAAAATGTCCTTTTAATCATATTTAAAGGATTTTTATGCATGCTTCCATACTTAGTACAATAATTGTACTAACCCATATACTCTACATTTTCTCATAATTGTAGGTTCCGGTCGTTGAGACGCACTTCTCCTTTCAAGTGAAGCTTGGATTGACTATTCCTTAAGTTTGGTGAGTCCTCAAGTTCGAGGACGGATTATCCATTTCTAGTTTCTATTGTACTTTCTATATTTGAGACTTTATTGATGTAAAGGGCATTGACCATAATTGTATTCTCTATTGTACTAGATGGTGATTAAGACAAGGTCTAGACACTTGTTTTCGTTTATGAAAAAAAGTTGACTTCGATTGTAAAAGTTTCAACTTTTCTGCATTATTCTACGACTTTATGTTTATGATTATACTAAGGGGTTGTATGAGACCCTTTTAGGGCCGAGTACTCCATGTTACCTCTAGGGGGTACCCCTGGGTCGTGACAAGACCTTAGCTATGGAGTCGGCTGGCCCTAATGGCCAAAACAGCCCATTTTCAAGGTCAAATGAGCAACGGAGCAGGCATACCCACAATTTTGCCAATTTTCGTGTGATATAGTTCACCATCTTTTTTGGTGATCCGAAATTCTGACGTCAAAAATGCTGAAATTTTTCATGGACGTCCGTTAAGACCTTAGCTTTGGAGCCAATTGTCCCTAACGGCCAAAACGGTCCATTTTCTAGGTGAAACGAGCCCCAGAGCAGGCATACCCCCTATTTTGCCAATTTTCGTGTACTATAGTGCATGGATTTTTTTTAGATCCAGCATTTCTACGTCAAAAATGCAGAAACTTTTCATGGATGTTCGTTGAGACCTTCTCTATGGAACCTGTTGGCCTGAAGGCCAAATTGGCCCATTTCTAAGTCAAACGAGCCTCGGAGCAGGCATACCCCCTATTTTGAAGATTTTTGTGTGCGAACCATAAATTCGATGTGAAAAATACTAAACTTTTTTAT
>JAJOOH010035657.1:0-10790 GCA_029582605.1 Solanum gracilifrons | reverse complement strand
TCATACTAAAGTTCTTTTTATTATTACTCTTTTATTTTCATAATTTATTGTTAACTGTTTGTCTTCTAGATTATATGGTTTTACTTGTTCTAACCATTTTATTCCTAAAGTGATATTTTTATCTCCTTCATATATTTTAAACTTTATTACTATTGGTACTCCTCCAATGATTATTTCCTTTTCTGTAGTTTCTTCAGTATATATTAATGTTTTTGGTAGTTCAGGGCATAATTGTTTAGTAGTTATTGTTTCATATTCTGTTACTAATTCTCTTGTAATATAGTTTTCTTCTTGTCCTGTATTTATTAATATTAAGTATTTTCGTTGTTCCATTACTCCCGTTATGTAGTAATGATATGGTTTTATTTCTTCTTCCATTGATTTTTGTGGAGTCTTATCTATTCTTCTTGAGATACTCATTTTTTATGATATTTGAGGTATTTCATAGTTTATTCTTTTTGATGTGCTTAATATTTCTTTTACTATTTCTAAATCCTCTTGTATATCAATCTCATTATAACTATAGTCATGCTTATCTATGACTGTAACTATTCTTTCAAAAGTATTTTCTATTTTTATTTATTTATTTTATTTTTTGCTGTTATCTTATGTTTTGTTGTTAAAACATACAAGGTTTTACACATTTCCGTAAGATCGACAACCATTGTTAGAGCATATTTAGAAAATTATGTTAACTTCAAAGAATACCCTTATACTCACACTTTCTTGATGAAGTTTGATGAACTCAAGCACCTTTGATTCCCTCATCTCAAGGGGAAAGAACCTATCAAGAAAAGCAACCTTAAACTTTTCCTAATCAAGAGGATCCGTATCTTCCGGTCTCACTTCTTTCCATTCTTTGAACCAAGTTTGAACAACACCTTTAAGTTGATAAGTGGCCAACTCTGCTATAGCCATTAGAGTCACTCCTATGATCATCAAGACCCTATAAACCACATCAATGGACTCTTGAGGATCTTTCTCAACCTTTGAACCACGAAACTCTGTATGATTCATTCTAGTGAAGTCCCTCACTCAAGATGCCGCCGTACCCACCTTTGGGTTCACGGGAACCGCAACCTCCCTATTGTCTTAGGCTATCATAGCTAGAGCCACTACTTGAAAAGCATCCCTAAACTCCACATTAGTCAGTTGCTTGGCCAAAGGATAGACCATAATTGAGGAGCTTGGGGAGGAGCTTCTTGTTGCTCATTCTCCATTACATTCCTTATAGTATAAGCTCTTTGAGTAGCCATTTCTTGTAGAGCATCGGATAAGGATTTGGAGAGAGCCCTTATAGAGTTAAACTCTATCGCATGACTTTAGAGTAGTGAAAGAAGTGGAGTTTCCTAAAAATCATGCAGACTCTCATTAATAAATGTGGTGCGCTTCACACTCATGAACTAAACTCTACTCGACGTGGCTTATGAGACCTCCTAGGACCATTCTAAACCTTATGCTTTGATTACCAAGTTTGTCACGACCCACGGGTACACCATAGATGTAACATGGCAAATAGGACCCCGAGAGATCCCATTCAAGGCACTTAGCATTCATAACATAAGAAATATAACAAAAGATGTAAAGAAAACGTTTTAAGTCCAAAAGTTTTATAAAAGTAAAGAGGAAGTCTAAACAATTTGTATCAATAGCCATCTAATACAATAGCATGAAATTGGGCCTAGCCCATACATCATGTCCAAAACTAAAAATAAGAAAGAAACTAAGAACAATGAAAGTCCGTCCATGAACCATGACGACTCACCAAAGCATAAGAGCCTCATAATCAACCACTAGCCACGAAATTGAGAACCCTCTCGAACCCTACATTTAGGGAAATGTAGGCAAGAGTATGTGTTAGTCCAAAACAATGTACAAAGTATGATAGCTATGCACAAAACCCTTCAATCATGCTAAAATAGGATATTTCATGACATGCAATTGACCAAGCTAACACATAATATAAAAGGGTTAGAAAACAAAAGTCATAAAACATGGACAATGCACGCTAACATCATTTAAAACCTTTGAACACATGTGAGATACAACTTGAAGTAACCTTAGTTCATTATTATTATGGTAATTAGCCTTAACCGACATAGAGACCATGTGATCTAGAACATGATCCCCGGTGTCTCGCATACTAAAAAGGGCTGTCATACTTACCAAGGTAAGAACCATGAACTTCTAGCTTCAGTGGATCCACTAACTAATGTCCATCTAGAAAATCATCCTATGGGGCACATAGGTATGTGATAAGGAGACTGCTTCTAGAAAACCGGCCTCTGCTAACGGGAGAGCTTCCATGTCACAACCCAGGGGTACCCCCTAGACGTAACATGGCGTACATGACCCCGAAGGGGTCGCAAACAAGCCCTTAGCATATCATGAAAATGAGATAATAGAAACTACAGGAAATTTAAAACTTCTTTAAACAATACAATCGAAAACATTTTCATAAGTAATGCGGAAGTCTTTACTACAACTTTTTCTCAAACCATCTATTAAAACTCTTGAATAAAAGATTTGGGACACAACCCACATAATGTCTAAAACATAAAGAAATGACATAAAGGGAAAATAAGGGGTTTTTCCTCGGAGCTATGAGGACTCACTAACTCTTCAACTCTTCTTGCTCCCTAGGAACCTAGCCTCCAAAGCAACTCAATCTCCAACACCCTACATTTGATTATAATGTAGGCAATATGCATTAGTAAAAAATGTACCAAGTATGAAAGCTAGCACAACATCATAAGAGCATCACAAAATGGTTAGTCAACATAAGACATAGGCATAAGAGATAATAACATAGTCATAGCATAATCTCAAACATAAGCATCAGATAATCATAAGTCAACATAAGACATAATAAATTAGCATAGGAGATTCATCATGTTCATAGCATAGCCTCTATTAGACTTTCATATTTACATACTTCAACCTTTGCGTTCATATTACAAGAAAACTACATCACAAGCCACCTCAAAGCATACTTGTGCAATGCAAGGATAGCATCCCATACTACCATCCAAGCTAAGTACCTCTTTTTAGTCATTCTTGGACATAGTTCATCTGCATAATCAAGACCTAGGTTTTCATATCATAAGAGCACTTATACTCCTAATTTACCTCAAGGCACACTTGTGCAATTCATGAGGGGACTCCCACAATACCACTCACATTAAGCATATCTTGAAGTCACCATATTCATGCTTACTATTGAAGGCAACTATAGCAACAATCCAAGATAAGCATACATCACATAATAGAGCACTTTATAAGTAGCTTCAAGTCATACTTGTGTCATGTATGCAAGGCATCATATATTACCACCCACACTAAATACTTCTTTAGGGTAGATACTTCATGCTTACTATTTGTCATACAAGACTATCAAAGAATAACACACTACTAGGCTAAACCTAATTACCATGGAAAACACACTATCATACAATCCAAGCTAACCAAGAAAGGATACAAGTATTCCAACCTAGCCACCATGCAAACATTCAATATGATGCAAGCTACCCTTAGGGGAGTATGAATCCTCAACCCTAAGCTATCCTTAGGAGAGTATGAATCCTCAATCCTAAGCTACCATCAAATGGTCTAGGACTAACCAAATCAAGCTACCATGAAAGCATTCTTAGAACGCTAGTTCAACCTACCCTTAGGAGAGTATAAGTCCTCAATCCTACGCTATTATGCCTGCTCTAGTGCAAGATATCATGAATAGCATCCCATATATGCTAGTTCAAGCTACCATGAAAAGCATCCTTACAATGCTAACTCAAGCTAATCTTAGGAGAGTATGATTCCTCAATTCCACGCTACCATGAGAACTTCTAACTCATGCTACATAACAAGCTATACATGAAGGGACCATACATCACAACTTCAAGCTACTCTATTCTAACATGCTTTGATTCATTTTAGGTAATTAAACTTTCGTTCTAGAAGCATTCTATGTGAGAAGACCTTTCACATTCTACTTACATGCATTCATTTAGTACAAGATAGGTCATGTGGGTAAAAGCCTTCCACAACAACTCTAACCCCTAGTGTATCATTCATATGCAAGCTACTAATCATTTTAGACTTACTCTATAAGCCCTAGTGATCAACATTATGACTTCAAGCCCTGTATTCAAGCTTTACTCCACAATTATCATACTAGACTAGATCATGAGACATATTAGTCACAAGCCTTAATCATAGGCAAATTCTATACACAATTCATCATAAAGTCCCAAATTCTATCATTACCATTAATGGTATATCATACATGTATAAGTCTAGTTCAATTCCTGATTTTATATTCATATTCTTGACTAAGTTCCATACATAATAACAATTCTAGAGAATCTATCAAGAATCATCAATTTCTCATTCCTAAGACATAAACCCACATATTATGATTTCTACGGTTAATCATGGAATTTACATAAATTCTTCATAATATCATGAATCAACACTAAATTAATCATATATAAGCATTACCCAACCAATTGGGATCATACCCATCTAAAACCCATGCATTTGAAGTAACCCTAGCTTAGATTGTGGTTCTTCTTCTCAAATATTGGGGATTTCTAGGGGACTCTATGGGTGGAAGAACCCATAGATGAAAATCTAATCATAACTTTAATCAAAGCCCTAGCACAACCTCTCAACAATGGACTTTGTTCTTTATCCAAGCTTCAAGCTCTAACTCTTTCTTCAATGGAGGTTCTCTAGAGATAGAAATATTCTTTTGAGAGGATGAACTTGGGTTTTCTTTTGAATTTTAGGGAGAATGACTTAAATGAGGTAAACTTAGGTCTAATTAGCTTATATACTTGTTAGGAAGGGAATAAAATAGTGTAGGGTCAACTTTGGAAAAGAACTAAGGACCCTTAACGTTTTAACTTAAAAATAGCTAACCTTCACGACTTACCTCGCCCATTTGCCCCTGTTTTCTCACCAAGGGCACTAGGCAACTCGACAAGTGGACTCTTGGCTCGCCCAATTTTCCAGTATATCTATAAATTAGGCAGGCCACTTATACGATGGGAGAGGCAGCTTGGCGACTCACCAATCCAATCGGTGAGCCACGACTTTGCTCGCCCATTCTCCCACAACTTAGGCCATGGGGAAAGCCCGCTAGGCGACCCCAAGTGCTTTGGCGCATCGCCAAGTCAATTGGGCGATCATGCTACCCAATCGCCAACTAGGCACATAGGAGAATAAGTTCTCTTTCACTCTACCTTGATAGCTTAGGCCCTTGACCACTCCTTAGACTTGACAACCACTCATACCAAACACATAAAGTCTCATCTATAACTCTAACTCTCAACATCACACTATAGAACCCTAGCTTTTGACTCTAGTTTAGTCTACAAATTTCTAGGGCGTTACAATATCTGCCCCTTGGGAAGATTCATCCTGGAATGACAATTCTAAACACTTCTTAAAATAAACGACTCTAGACCAGCAGCCCAGCATGCATGCAATACCTCTACATGCAAACAACCAAGGAGGAAAATGTCAACTACAAGCTAAACATACTCAATGCAACACAAGGGAGTAGGAACTACATCTACCAACCCAAAATGCATGATATTCTATATCTACTCATTTTCAAGGAGGAACTAACATCCCCTAGCTAAAACATGCTCAACACACAATCATGGAGACTAAATGCAACTTCACTCAAAGATGCTACAACATGAGGCAACACAGTGCAAATAAGTCATTTTTAACAAGACATAAGCATTTTCATGAACATGCATACAACGAAATCATGGCAACACATAAGCACACAATAACCTTTATAGATAGACACACTATCTCCCCCGTTTAAACTTTCATTTGTTAAATTTTGTAGCCATAATTTAACTTTTCCTATAAGTGTTCTCTCTATATATCCTGGTGTTTCTGTCATTCATATTTTGTTATCTATTAATTGTTTTGATATATATCCCATCCATAATTGGATTGCCTTATTTATATCTGCTACACAATCTAAATCTAAGAAATTATGTTGTTCAGTTATTGGCTTAGGTGTCCATTTTTTATTTAATCTTTTATCCCATATAGTTTTTTCTCTATGATATTGTTCATAGTTTGCATTATAATATCTTGGATTTAAGTTTTTTGGGTTTTTCACTCCTGATGTATTGGGTTTTTCATCCATTTCTACGTCTCCTGTGTTTACTTCTAGATTCTTTGTATCATCTATGTTTGCTAAAAGTTTTGTATACGTTTCGATTGTCTCTGAATGTTTTTCTTATAGATCATTATCATTTATTTCATCAATTCCTATTTAATGTAGATTATCTTGATTTTCTTCTACTTGTAATTTTTCTTTAAATTCATTTATCTCAACTCTTAATTTTGCTTCTTGTTCTTTTTCCTTCTGTTTTATTTTATAGATTTCTTTTAATATTGCTAATTCTTTTTCTAGTTCTAGCATTTTAGTGTTTAGGAAATTGAAAAGATAAAACACCAGGCAAAAAAGGAAATACAACAAGTAGAAGAGATAAAAAACATTGAAAAATCATTTACCCCAAGAACGTCAAGAAACATGTTGACCATGGAACCACAAACCTCTACATATGCAAATAGTCTACAGAATGAGAAAAAAATATATAACTATATCACGAGAACTTATATTGAAAATATATACAAAATCCAAACTTATTTCAACCTTAACCATAGATCTACTACAATCGAAGAACCAAATCAAGATTACCTAACCCAAAAATTACAAGGTTATAACAAGTTAATCGCACAACCAAAAACTAACGCCAATTTAGTAAGAACATGCTACAATTATAGACTATTAAGTACCGTATACACATACGATGGAGAAGAAATAAGTGGAATACCAGAACTACACAAGGCATTCATCACATATAAAAGAGTTACCAAGGGAAACTTATTTTATATAAAGTTTCATACAACACCAGCTGAGATATTATACGAAGAGATAAAACCTCCAATTCAAGCTATCAAGATAGGAATAACCAAAGATATGATTATACCTGAAGATATTGGACAACAGGAAGAAATACAAAAAATGGAGATACCAAGTTTTTATGCCAATAAAAGAATAATTGGTATATCAACTATTATACAAAAGTTAGCAAACATTTATTTAAACGGAAGTGCTATATGGAGCTACTACTCTAGAGATCAGTTAATGATATATTCAAATTCAAGAGAACTAAGAAAAGCATATATGGATGAAGTCCAGCGATAGATCTTATCATTATTAAAACCAGAAGAACGACCTACAACAAGAGCATTAAAAGCAGGATTTATTTCGTCAGAGTTATTGACCAGATATTGTAAGTTAATTGGACACAAATATCCTGACCACATATGTTCAAAATGTAACGGAGAAGATAATATAATTCCAGATATCCAACTGGAATGATACATCAAAGACAGAGATAAAAAGAAGGACAATGACAATCAACAGATAAAGAAAGAAAAAAAGATGGATACAAGATAGATGGCTGACAAGATATAAAGCAAATAGTATAAAAATGTAAAATATTTGCTTAAAAGTCGTAAAGTGTACAACATAAAGTAAATAGTAGATGCATAGTCATAAAGTAAATAGTAGATGCATTATTAGAGCATCTAGAATAGTAAACTTGCATTGTCTATATATTCATTCATTTGTAAACATTGTAAAGCAGGCTCAGCCAAATATAATAAAAGCTTTCAGAAAAACACTCTCAAATATCTAGATATTCATACTTAAAAGATAATGGAGCAATCTGAAATCCAATCAGATAACATGGATAAGCATGAGGCAAAGGTATATTGTTTAAAAAATATGCAGAACTAATTTCATATATTCCTGAATATCATATATGATTGGATAAGTTTATGTTAGTTGTTATGTATCAGAATTATTTGAATCATGATTTCTAGTTTATTAGCACACTGGAAACAGAGAGAAAACTTCTATACAATGCCATCCTAATGTTGAAACCAGTAAGGCGAGGAAAGTCGTAATAGGGGAGTTAACAAAGTCGAAGCGCTGATAAGAAGGAAGTATCTGCTAAAGTATGATGCTAGTAGTGACAGCAGAACATGATAAGGAGATAATCTAGTTCATAATGATCTAATATGATCTTAATCAGTTATGATTATGGTAGGAAGGAATAATTGAACAAAAACCTGCATAACAAAAAACATGAATACGTATATACATGATGAAATGATAAAAAGCTATGAAACCTTGATCCTATATATACTTAAAGGTATAAAAATAATTGAATTAAGAAGAATCATATGGGAAAAAGTATTTAATGATGACGAATCAGAAGATATATTAAACCAACAATGGTATGAGATAGACCTACACGATCTATATCCAGACCCCGAAATATATGATTTAGAAATAAAAGATGCAGATTGAAATGAACTACAAATATTTACAATATTGGACAGAAGCTATGAAAGATATAAAACTATTAGAACAATTAATGGACAATAATTTATACATGTACCTAAGAACTCAAGATATGTTATATTTCCACAACTATAGAACCCATCTCTATCGGCCAAACATCGACCCTCATGTCTCTTACAACACCTAGAACAAGTGGGCTATAGGGACTCATTAATTCTCCCTTGTGTCCTAGGAGTAGATGCCCTCTCATCCTTATTCTTACGATCATTAGAAAAGCCTTGTCCGGAAAACTTTTGTCGATTCTTTAACACCCCAGAAATTCTATGACTTAAGTTAGAGCCTCAGCTTGTGAATAATAACTTAAAAAAGGTTAAAATTATGTTTATAAACCTAAATTAATGCAATTGTCTTGTTTTGGAAGAGTAAAAGTCTAAACGCCAAGAAACGACCACGACGTCCGGAAACTAGAGAAGAATGTGTTCTAGTGTGTCCTTAGGTTTTGGGCTGGTTTGGGAGTGTTGTATGATGGTATAATCTTGTAAAAAGATTTAAATTAGGTAAATATATGTTTATTTTGTCTAAAAGTTCTAATACGACTCCCCAGGGCCATCCTAAGGGACCCTGAGAAGGACCCCAATCTTGACCAAGAAAGCTGCCAAGGCAGCTTCCAAAATGCACTTGGTGGGAATAGCTCCGCGTCGCGGACTAGCTTCCCCAAGGAGCAAAAAGTTAGTTTGCGATGCGTTCATTTCGCGGACTCTATTGTCTCAAACTTTAATTCCAAATATCTTCAGGGAACAACTTCCCGTCACGGACTTGTTCCGTGACGAAAATGCAGAAATTTAGAAATCAATTTTTACTTCATTAAAGAGTCCAACTAAGTGAGGGGTATTTAGGGTACTTTAGGGGATGTGTATATAATGATTTTTGAGTCAATTTACCTCACTTCTATCACTCAAACACAAAACCCCAAAGATCTAAACCTAAAGTTCCTCCTTCTCTCTACTCTCTCTCTTCTCAAGAACTCCATTGAAGAAGATTGGAGCTTCAAGAAGAAGACAAAATCTCCAAGGTTTCAACCCAGGATTTTGTAGTTAATTCGTCAATAAGGTATGATTTCTTATCATACTTGGGATAGCTTTCCCCAAGAGGCCCCTTCAAGATGAATTTCAAAATCTCCAATTTCTAGATTTCAATCCAAAGACATGGGTCTTCTATCTAAAGTGAAATTCATGTTATAAACTGAATTTTATTGATGATATATGAACAATTATGGATGAATTTATGTTGTATTGGTGGTTTTTTGAAGAATTCCTCATGAGACCCATGTTTCTCCTTCTTTTCCTATTTCTAACCCTAGTTTGTGTTAGATATTGATTGAAGGCTTTAAATTGAATGTGATGTTATGTATTTCATATTTGTATGATGATTCTACCCTATGTTATGTATAATTTATATGAAATTAGGGTTGAGTCTTTAAATGAAGCCTTGAAAGCTATGAAGGGAATATGTCAATTGCTTCTATTGATGTTGATTATGTTATTACTTCATGAATTACCTTGTATTATGTATTGGTTATGAATTAATTTATAATTGAAGTATGGATGTCCCAAGAAGGGAAACAAGGTATGAAGGTTGGTTCTTCTTTGAACTCAAGTATGAAAGGTGAATTACTTAGATTGTAATGATGCTATACCTAATGTGTTGTTGTGGTGTTGATGACTTATTTTTCTCATCCTTAACCCTCTACACTTGAATTAGCTAAGAAGTGTGTACGTATGTTATGGTATGATTTCTATATGATTGAAAGGTAGTCCTCATGATTATAGTGTAATGAAAGTGAAAAGTTCACTCACTTGCTAAGTGTTTCTAAAGTGAAAGGATTGTTACTCACTTATGAACACATATGAGCTATTATGGTAAGATGTCTACATAAGAGTCTATTAAAGGCTAATGTGAACTTATGTGATGACTAAAGATGATTACAAAAGAGAATTTGATGCTTAGCACCGAAAGGGCATGTAAATGAGATGAGGTCTCACGTATAGTAAGAACGGCTCCCCACATGGGTTTCCTCATGTTTAGCAAGTCCGGATTACCCACGGTATGTGTTGTCTCATGATATGGAAACCCCCACGTATAGTAAGTTAGGGTTTCTAGAAGCAATCTCCTTGACCCTAAACTATGTGCCCACATAGGACTCTAGGACTCTATCTTAGTGGATCCACCCAGTTTGCTATGTACGAATGGTTACACCTTAGGCAAGTGTTAACCCTCTCTTTATGGTGTGGGAGTAGAACACCAGATTCCATGTAGCTCTCATGGTCTATGTCGGTTATTGCAATATTTCCCTAATGTAAAAGTAAATGAAGGTATGAAA
>JAJOOH010035652.1:0-11000 GCA_029582605.1 Solanum gracilifrons | reverse complement strand
TTTGCTAATGGTGTGAAAATGAAGAAGTAGAAAGCGTTTGGAGGTTTAAAGGCTTATGCTTGGGTCGGTTATTTTAGAAGTGATTGTGGGAGTTGAGAAATTGTGGCATTATAAATATAACATCTAAAATGTGGCCAAATAAATACGATTTTGCAATGAAAAGGAGATAATTAATTAATTAAGCTTTAAAATTTAATAGAGTAAAAAAACTATATACAAAAATAGATTAATTACAGTTATTAAATCATAAATGACATTTATTTTGATAAAATAAAATACATGCTTGACTAATTTTTTATTTTATTTTTGAAGTAAATTAATTTTCAAAATTAATAATATATATATATAGAGTATCTTGGCTTTTCGTAAATATTTGTTTCACCTTTATGAGATTAAAGAAACTTCACTAATTAATTAAATGAGAACGAAAATAATAGGTGTGATCAATTGAGGTTATTTTTATTATCATCATTGATATTTACTTTTATATATATTTCAAAACTTAATAAAAGATGTTGTCAAACTAGTTATTTGTGTAGTACGTAGAGTAAATATTATTGGACATGTCAAATTACTCCATGTACTTGTGAATACTTATTTAAAATATGTGATTAGATTTATGTAATAATAAATATTTATTTATCATAAATACATCTTTATAACTATTAATAAAAAAACAAAATTACATATAAAACATCTTTAAAATTTTAATAAGAATTGATCTATATACTAATTAGACTAAATATCAAAAAAAATAATTAGTTGTTATTGCAAAAAAGATGCTTGTAGTGGTGATCAAAAACTTGTTGCAAGAGATAACTTTTAGTGGCGACGAAGTCGCCACAAAATGTATCTTTAGGAGCGACAATGTAAAAATCGCCACAAATATGTTTTCTTCCATGATTCAATAGAAAAAAATAGAACATTTTGTAGCGATCTAACCAAAGTCACCACTATATGTCTTATTTATAGTAGCTACTACACGGGTCGCCCCTAAAACTTTAAGCTTTTGTGGCAACCATAAGAGGTCGCCACAAAAACCTTATATTTTGTTGCAACTAAATGTGTCGCCACAAAAGGTCGTCACAGAAAATCATATTTCTTGTAGTGAATATCTTAGTGAATATTATTGTTTAGTTTTGTTGGATTGAATCAATATTTTCTCTAAAGTAATCGAAAGAGCTTGTTGATGATTATTGATTAAATCTCAAGGAAAAAAATAGTCGAAAGACGTTACTTCCTTAAGAACAATCATTAACATGTCCTTGCAATTCAAAATCACTGAATTGTAATTAGTGTATTCTTTAACTTGAAGATTTACTCGGAAGAGAGATCTACGGCTTAAGGAATATCTAATCAACTATCAAATTCGAGAGAATCGATAGAATCTTAGATGTGATAAAAGAATGAAACAAATGTCCCAACTATCATTATGCATCTGTTTAGTCTTGTACCCTATCTTTTAGTACTAATATTAAACTTAATAGTTACCAATTAATTTTAATTATCTTTTAGTCTCTAAAAGTGGTTCATAACCACAATCAACTCCTTTCTTTTGATCACCTCAATAATAGTTAGCAAGATTTGATCGAAATATTATTTGTACCCAGGGCCGTCTTAACCCCTAGGCCACTAAAGTCATCGCTATGGGGCCCCATATATTTTAGGGTCCTCATTTTAAAAAAATAATTACTTATATATGTTATTTTAAAAAAAATAAAAATAATATATATATATTATGAGTGTTATGATTTCTACTAAGAAAATTGCATATGAGATGAAAATAAACCTGAATTTTGTAAGAAACAATTTGATGAAAATATGGATAGCAAACTCACAAAGTCCCTTGAAGAAGCTTTTAGAGTTGATTGTTTTATTTATGTAGAGTAGATCAAACTATTTTTTCACTTCAAAATAGATTTGAACCAATTGAAATACAGAAATATTTTTGACTTCTTGTTTAGTGGTAAAATATTGAGATCACTAGACGATGAGAATTTAAAAAATACTGTCTTAACCTTGAACTTTCTTTAACACGTAATAGTTATTCTGATATTGATGATTTAGATTTATTTTTTGAATTAAAAGTGCTTAGGGAAATAATAAATAATACAAGTAGAAGATAATGATCTAATGAAAATATTCAATCAAATAAAAAGACTTGCTTCTTTTCCAAATACACATATTGCTTATAGAATAATGTTAACAGCTCCTGTAACTGTTGCCTCTGCCGAAAGAAGTTTTTTTGAAATTAAAATTGATTAAATCTTCTTCAAGATCAACAATGTCTTAAGAGAAATTGAATGAATTGGCAATATTATCATTTGAAATGGAATTGTTAAAACAAATTGATTATAAAACACTACCTAATGACTTTGCATCTAAAGTAGCTAGAAAAATAGATTTTAAATAAAAGTATATATGATTAAAAAAACAAAATATTAGGACCCCTCTCTTAAGTTTCGCTTTAGGCCCCCAATGTTGTTGAGTCGGCCCTGTTTTCCCTGTGGAGACGATCTTTATACTATACTATCTTTGACTAGTGAAGTGCTAAACTTATAATGTATTTGTCCTCGTCAGACATATAAAGGAGAAAATATTTTATAAAGATTTTAAATATATACAAAATATAATTCACAGAAATGTCAAAGAAAAAGACCTAGACTCTTCCGTTCTAGTTGATCGTGATAATAACTTGAAGTTTCATTGCTCATCAATTGAAGCTTTATCTGAAGATACAAACTCATTTACTGGAAGCATAAACAAACAAAACTTTGTGTCAATGAAAATGCTAAATAGTGGGGAAATTTCTCATATTCAGCAAACATGCATACCGCTTTCATTCTCTCGCTCTATCTATTCCTCTTTAAAGAAAAGATCTTTAAAATATGTCGGCTAGGAAAATGTTGAAGTCAATACTTCCAAAAGTAAGTTGCAATTGCTAATATTTGGAGTGAAAATCTTGTGACGAACGATTTTCATTTGAAAATGAAGACCCAAACTAAAAGCAAAAAAATGTGGAGATGAACCAATTGATTGCTCTTTTCTATCTAGCTCCATGGCAGAAGCACTTGAGATTTAAATGTTTAACTCAAATTCTTGTATATATGAACATTTTGCCATTTGAATGGCATATTCAAATATTTAGGAATTGTAGGATGTCACTGACTTTATCTACATTTAGCACAGAAATGAAAAGACAGGAGTAAAGGAAAATGAGCAATCTTGATAAATGTAAGGGGTTGAAAACGGAAAGACAGAATTTTATTAAATGCATTTTAATTGAGCAATGAACATATATAGGATCTTGCAGATTTTTCAGTAAAATAAGAGAAAGATTCGAAAAAATAAAAAATAAAATACCAAAGAGGATAAATATCAATACAAGGATATTTTTGTAATTCAACTTTAGCTTAGGAGCTTTCCACTCTTCGTAATACTAGTTTTTCGACACGTGCATTGCACGTGATTACCAATTCAGAAAATATATGTTATAGTAAGTAGTATTGTTTATTTAAGCGAAGATTTGAATAATAAGTTTTTCAAAAACTAATATTGCAGATTCTTTGTGAACGTTCAATATGGATCATTATATATATCTCTTATCCACGCGAACCTATGAAGATGGTCAATGAAATTTTTTATTAGTTAAATGCATATATTTATTTCAATTTGCTAAGGTTCCATCATGTAATTGGCCGTATCTCAATAATATTACCTTATAGACGATATTTGTTGTGTATTTTTCTTGTCATCTAACCAGTTATGTTTGCACGTGTATTTCACGTTAAACTGTTCAAATGTCATATGAACATGTGAAGAGAACAACTACATTTTATTTTTTAGAACTAATTTTTGTATATTAATTTTTATTTTATAAGTTATAACATAATAAATGATGTTCTTGTTGTTGACTCTCATATTTGACTTCTCAATTGATTGTGTAAATAAATAAAGCTAGTTATCTGACTGTCCATAGTTAACTGAGAAATATTTCATTTTTTTTTACAGGAAAAAACTAAAAACTGAAATTAAAGAATATATTCTATCTGTGAAATCATATATATAATCAGCTGTTTATCTTTACACCCAACAAAGATGTAGTTCATATACTTGTAAATAATTTTCAATTTATTCAATAAAGCATGATTCGTCCAAGGAAAAATAAAAACAATGTGTTATCACATATACATGGGCTGTATAATAATATGAAAAATTATTGGTCAAAAATTAAGATAAGAAAAGATGAATGATAGAAATAATTCATGTAATAACTATGAGAATTCATAATCTTATAACTAAGGAATGTTAAAGAGTGTGAATAACATAAGAGAATGAGAATGTATAATGTTATAACTAAAGAATTAATGCGCAATAGTTGTATTTCTAATAAATTTTATACTAACATAAATAAATAGGACTTTTAATTAATGTTGCTATATTTTTATATAGTTATTAGATTTTAATTTAGTGTAGGGACAAAATGAAAATGTTTATTCCATATTATTGAAAATAAAATTTATTTTGTAAATGATAATTTTTAAACGATTCATATATATTCACATATTTTCACATTTGTGTGATTTTTTTTATAAAAAAAACTCGGAACAATTTAAAATAATATATTTTGAAGTTAGAAGATCTTGTTAACTTGAAGTTAGAAGATCTTCGTCTAAAATACTGTAATATTAAGAAATAGTAAATAAGTAAAACAAAAGGGCAATGTTTATATAGTAATAACTATCTTGAAGCAAACTTTCTAACATTCTAAATCACATAAGTAACATTGAAAAATAAAATCATTCTTTTGTCTTGAGCATCAAAAAAACAAATTGTAACAATTCTCTAACTCTTGAGAAGTTTAATAATTTTGGAAAAGATGTTCAGAAGCATATATTTATATCACATAAGAAGTTGTTATAAAAACAAATGAATTTAGACTACATCGTGTTAGCTTCATATATTGGAACATTACATGCTAATGTATATATTATGCAAATTGATGGTCTTTCGGTAGTGCCAATCGAGAACTTCATCAGTCAAAAATTCTGAGGAAAAAAAATAAGGCAGTTCACTCAAACATCAAAGATCACTATCAAAAGGGGAGGTAAAGACAACCACATTTTGGCAATAATAAAGACGGTGTGTTCCTTCACAAACTGTTAAAAAAGAAGAGAAAAGGTGAATGTACAAAATGCAACGTAGAGACACCAGAAAAATATGGAGTGAAGTGAAAAGACATACACGTTTCCTGTTATCCTCAAGATAAAATTTCTCCTCTTTTTGCTTAATTCTTCTATTGTTGATAGAACATTGAAGCATATCATCAAAGGGGAGTTAACACCACAATCATGCACTTAGCAAGTTACAAATGGACCACTATTAGCAAATGATTTAATTTTGATATGATAAAATTATTGCAAAAAAGACAGCACCAGGCTGTCATACAACTAATGGCACAAGTAATACACCGACAAAAATGTACATTTTCTGTTTTCACCAAAAACAAATCTTTCTTTCCACTCACAAACTCGACATTAATCAGCATATACTAAGAGCAAAGGCATCACTTACAACCTTATTCGAACCCACTCAATGACAATTAATCACACGAAATCTTTTAAAATGCAAGAAGAAGAAGAAGAGTAGAAGATTAGAAAAAATTGTGGTCGGAAAAAATGAGAGGAAGCCCCTCTATTTATAGTGAACAAGTATTTTTTGTGTCTTATTGGAAAAGTCATGACCTTTTGAGAAGTCACAACCCTTTGGAAAGTCACAACTTATTGAAAAAGTTACAATTCTTTGGAAAAGTCACAACTCATCGCGAAATCACAACCCTTCGAAAAAAGTCACAACTTATCAGAAAAATCACAACTAATCGAAAAAGTCACAACTTATCAGAAAAGTCACAACTCATCAAAAAAGTCACAACCTTAGTTAGAGATATTATAGTAATTTAACATTCAAGTTAGGAGTTGATTCTTTTAAGGTAATATAGAAGATATAGATTTTAAAATTAATTATAGTATTATATCTTTATAATTATATGATATATGATATGATTAATAATAATAATACTTTAATAATATATATTAATTTTATGGTGTTCGGCATTTTTTTTTGTAATGTCAAGCCATATTTATTATTTAATATGATCTTTTTTTGAATATGCAGTAATAGTAAAATTGTGATGTCAATTTTTTATTTTAATATGATAATTCCGTTTATAGCAAAGTATGCACACCTCTATGTGCTTGAGTTTGTATAGGTGAGGGCATCCACTGTTACATATAAATAAATTATTTTGAACTATCTTCTACTTTGATCTTTGCTTCATGAGAAAAATATGGAATGAAAGCAGCGGTCCTTTTATTTAACAAAGGTTGTAACTGAAATAAAAAAAGATTAAATAAATGATTTGTGCATTATAATTATAACATAAAAACTGTATGTGGATCCTTGACTTGTTCTCCACCAAGTAAAAATATAAAGAATTATAAGGTAAAATAAAAAATAAAAAGAAAGAAAAGGAATTAAAAGTGGTGATACTGAAAGGAAGGCGAGAAAGACTAGGCCAACAATGAAATGAGAGGGAGGGAGATTATTTCGGTATAATTGTTACTATAAAAGGCCCTGATGGAGATGGTGAATAGTGCAAGCTCTAGCAGGAAGAAGAAATAAAAAAGAAGAAGAAGCCTCACCTCTTCTTCTTGTGAGAGTAAAAATATAAAACTTCCAAAAAAATTACTACGAGTCGTCAAAAATAGAAAAAAAAAGAAACATCGTCATGGGGAGTGGTAAAGTGACAGTTGTGGCTTTGCTACTTTGCCTCTCAGTAGGGGTAATAGCTGAGGACCCTTACCTCTACTTTAACTGGAACGTTACCTATGGCACAGTCTCTCCATTGGGTGTGCCGCAACAAGGTATTCTCATCAATGGCCAGTTCCCTGGGCCTAGAATTAATTGTACCTCCAACAACAACATTGTCGTCAATGTCTTCAATAATTTGGACGAGCCATTCCTCTTTACCTGGAATGGTGTCCAACATAGGAAGAACTCATGGCAAGATGGTACCCCAGGAACCATGTGCCCAATCATGCCTGGTCAAAATTTTACCTACCGCTTCCAGGTCAAGGACCAGATTGGTAGCTACTACTACTTCCCTACCACAGCTTTGCACCGAGCAGCAGGTGGTTATGGTCCCATCAATGTCCACAGTCGTGCTCTCATCCCTGTTCCTTTTGACAATCCTGCCGATGAGTACAATGTCTTTGTCGGTGATTGGTACAACAAGGGCCACAAGACTTTGAAAAAGGTTTTGGATGGTGGACACACCGTTGGCAGACCTGATGGCATTATCATCAATGGTAGATCTGCTAAGGTTGGAGAGGCAAAAGAGCCACTCTTTACCATGGAGGCTGGCAAGACCTATAGGTACAGGTTCTGTAACCTTGGCATGAGGTCCTCAGTCAACGTTAGATTCCAAGGTCACCCAATGAAATTAGTTGAGCTAGAAGGATCCCACACCGTACAAAACATCTACGATTCATTGGATCTCCATGTTGGTCAGTGCCTCTCAGTATTGGTGACTGCTGATCAGGAGCCCAAGGACTATTACTTGGCTGTTTCAAGCAGGTTCTTGAAGCAAGAACTCTCCTCTGTGGCCATCATCCGTTATGCCAATGGAAAGGGTCCAGCATCTCCTGAGCTCCCAGCATCCCCACCAGACAACACTGAAGGCATTGCTTGGTCCATGAACCAGTTCCGCTCCTTCCGATGGAACTTAACCGCTAGTGCTGCCCGACCCAACCCTCAGGGTTCCTACCATTACGGACAGATCAACATCACCCGCACCATCAAGATCGTCAACTCTGTGGGCCAAGTAAATGGTAAGCTTAGATATGGTTTGAACGGTATCTCTCACTCATATACCGAAACTCCATTGAAGCTTGTAGAGTACTTTGGAGCTGTCGATAAGACCTTCAAGTATGATCTCATGGCTGATGAAGCCCCAGCTGACCCAAGCAAGCTAACTGTTGCTCCAAATGTGAAAAATGCCACCTACCGTAACTTTGTGGAGATCATCTTTGAGAACCACGAGAAGAGCATCAGGACCTATCACCTTGATGGATATTCCTTCTTTGCAGTAGCTGTTGAGCCAGGGAAGTGGAGCGCAGAGAAGAGAAAGAACTACAACTTAGTGGACGCAACAAGCAGGAACAACATCCAGGTGTATCCAAACTCATGGGCAGCAATAATGTTGACATTTGACAATGCAGGAATGTGGAACTTAAGGTCAGAGATGTGGGAAAAGACTTATTTGGGAGAGCAATTGTACTTCAGCGTTCTCTCACCAGGCCGCTCCTTGAGAGATGAATACAACCTCCCAGATAACCATCCTCTCTGCGGTGTTGTCAAGGGCATGCCCCTCCCAGCTCCATACAAGGCTTAATTAAATCTCTTCTCTTTCTATCTAATAAAGGGGACGGCTTAACTATTAATGGATTCCATGTATTTCTTTTCCTTCCCCAAAAAAATCAATGAATAAAAAGTTTTTTCTTTCTTTAAAATTTATGCATTTCTTATTTCCCTTCTCCTTTCTGTCCTACATGAATCATTTTTCAGATCATGATATTATTTGAACTCAAATACAAAAAGATTAATAAATTTATTAGCTTGATCCACATGAAAAAAACTAAAGTCGACTTCTAATCTTACTCTTCACAATTTATTTGGTTCATCCTAATTTTCCATCTCCGCTCAGAACCAGTTCCAACCCCGTCGATGCGATAGAACAAAATCCTTCAATTTTGCATGCTTTCGAAATTAGCAAGACTATCAATAATTTGTTGTTTAATACTAAAGATCATTGCAACATGATTTTCTGCTTATAGCTTGTTTATACATGATAAATCTCCTCTATATAAAATCTGGTGTGTATATGTTTTCTGTTTTGTTTAATTTATTTAAGGAAAGGATTATATCGAAGCATTAAAAGTTAATACAAGTAGTAGGGTGCTATATGTTGGGTTTTAAAGGTGTGAATATGAAATGAAGGGTTGTTACTTTTCTGAAGGGTTGTGACTATACCGAAGGGTTGTGTCCTTTCTAAAGGGTTGTGACCATTTGAAAGGTTGTGTCTTTTCCAAAGTGGTGTGACCTTTCTGAAAGATTGTCTTTTATTCAAAGAGTTGTGACCTTTACCCTTTGTTGGCTATAAATAGACAGGCTTTCTCTCATTTTTCTACATTGAATTCTTCCCTTCTCTTGCATACATTTCTTAAGAAATAAAATCGATCGGTCATGTCTGTGTGTGTGATTCGTTGCTGTCATTTTGAGTTCGTTGAAATTATTGAAGTTTGAGGTACCGCTACTTCTTTAATGGTTAATCTGTTTTATCTTGGGGGATTTAATCTGTAACATCGGGTACTTGAGGGGATTAAATTTCTTAAAAACACACAGTGGGTTCTGTGGACTCAAATAGTTCTTTGTTTTTCTTTTCATCTTTTATTATTTCTGATTTTCTAATCCGAATACAGGAGACAATAAGCTTAAGAAAATTAATATTGATGGTATTTTCTGTGGTAAGGAAATTACATTTATTTTTTGTGTTCTTTTTGTTGGAAATAAAAAGAAGAAAAAGAGAATTATTTTATCATATGATAAAAGAGATTTGGGATGAATTAGTACTACTTTAATATGTTGGAGTATTTATTCTGTAGTAGTTTTCCTTGGATGGGTAAGATTATTTTTATTTTCTTCCCAAGTTCATTCAAGCATTGCAGCCCTTCAGTTTTCTTTTCAATGAGAAAGTTATTTTGCGCATAAAGGTTAAGATATGCACTTTAATTTTTTTCCTAAATTCTTGGTTTTATATAACTATATATGAGAAGAAGTAAATGAACTATGTTGTCTCCTAACAATATTTGAACATATGTTTAGTTTCTTGTTGAAATTAAATGTCTTCTTGAGGAAAATAGAAATATGATGGAAACTGAGAAACGAAGAAAAAATAGCATGAAAAGCGACTTGCGTGAAATCATTGCTGACAGATAGAATATGATTCAATGAGAGTAAAAATCAAGTTATATTTTTATTTCCTTTGATTATTATTTTCTTTTTCTATCCATTATAAGTTATGAGATTTATTTCATAAACATTAGGATAGATGCTCATTATGTGATGATCTCAGAATATGTTTTTATTATTATTAATATGTATTCTGTTTAGAGGAGGAAAAAATAACTTTTGTAGTTTTTTACTCCATGTGAAATTTGATTGTGTTTGACTTTTGGAGACTAAAATTTTCTGATTTTTTTTACTCCTTTGGTTTGAAGAATATAAGAACGTCACGAACGAATCAGATTGTGCATTGGTTTGAAGAATATAGAAACTTCATCAATCTGTTAAATACTCTATTTGAATGAATATTCTGACTTAAAGAGTATAAAATCTTCGTCAAGAATATTAAGGCTAAATTATTTGAAAAAGATAAAATCTTCATTTTAGCTAGAAGCAGTGTTGTATTTGAGGTTTCTGGAGATTAAAACCTTTTTTGGTTTACTACTCTGTCTGAATGTGAAACTGATTCGAAGAATATAAAAACTTCATCTGAATTCAATGTTCATTCGGTTAACGATTAGAAGAATATAAAAACTTCATCGTTAAACTAGAAACAAGTTGTATAAAGATTGAATCTTTATTGTTAGTATTCTAAATACTAAGTGGTCTGTCTAGTTGTGACAGAAAGGGGAAAAAATACTAGTAACATAAAATTAGTGATTTTTGTGCCTGCAATGGGTGTTTCTATGGATTAAATCTCCAAAAGAAGGCTTCATGTTGCCAATGTATATTTTGATGGTATACAATTTGAAAGCATGAAAAAAAAATGTGGAAAATAATTTCAAATACTTGAAAAATATTTTTGAGAACATATTTAAAATGTGGGGGGTTCTTTACTTGTGATAAAGACAAAATTAGACTTACTATCTAATTTAAAT
>JAJOOH010035648.1:0-10153 GCA_029582605.1 Solanum gracilifrons | reverse complement strand
GACAATAATATTGAATATTTGTTCTTTGATTTTACATTGGTTTAGACAATTAAAGTACATAATCTAATTTTAATTTCCTTTAATATTTAGTCATGTAATTAATACTTATTAAACTTATTTTAGCATTGATTTAGTACTTTTAAATTATGATCATTTTCATTTGACTTGTTAATCTACAATATTTGTTTTACGTGATTCCCTTATTATTATTATTTTTGGATATTTTAGTGACATTAATCGTATCATTGTTTGTGTTGTATTCTTAAGAAACTCCTTAGATAGTTGTATTTTGGTAGGACTGATGAAATATTAGAAGTACAAGTAAATTATATGTTTGTATGAATACTTTAGCGGAAAAACCCGAAAAAACCCGAAAACTAGAAAAACCCAAAAAAACCCGAGGTTGAAAAACCTGAGTTTTATTGGTTTGGTTTATAGATTTAAAAATCCGACACAAATGATTTGGTTTGATGTTTGAAAAACCCGAACCAACCAGACCATGTACACACCCCTAATCTCAACAATGGACCAAGGCTTGGACATACGAAGAAAGAATCATTAAAGGATGCTAGCCGTTATGAAATCGACCCAGAGACAACATCGAGCGTTACTCTTTTACTCTTAAATGATATTTAATCAGTTATTTATCATGAATTAAGAGCTTGTCTATCAAACCCTAAAAATCCAGCCCTATGAAAGTTGAGCATCCTTAAGATTTTTTTAGCGTTCAATATTTAATAAATATATAAAAATAATATTTATTATATGTAATCTATTATTTTTTTAAATGTAGAGTGTTCAATTGATCACCTTATATTATCGTACCTTTGACATTGCTTCTAATCTAGTCCTAGAACATGTTTTTATAAGCTAAGGTTGGGAGATAATTTTACATATTTAATTATATATTAAAGTAATATATTATGAGTTCTCATTATCCATGCTTAAAGTGCAAACAAGAGTAGACTAGAAGAATATTGCTTGTTCAAAAAAATGAACTTACAGTAATATCTTATTTATGCTCTGACTTTCATAGCCAAAAAATAATCTAAAATTATTATCTTCTTGTTAATTAGGCAAATCTATATTTTTATTTATCTTAGATCCTGAGAAGATATCATATTTCCTCAATCTTCTCTAATTCACTCTTTAACTAGTCAATTTATTCGCGTTTTACGCGGTCACATATATCTTTTCTTATATAAATTTAATTATAAAAATGTAAAATACTTTATAATATAAAAAATTAAAGACAAATATATTGTGAGACTTACTGAAGAAGAAAAAATAGTAAAGAAATTTAATAGGAAATATACATAAAAAAAATTAAACAAAAAACAAATCCAAATAAAAGTATTGCTGTTTTTTCTGGTTAATTTATAATGACAAAATTCTTGCAAAAATGAAGTATTGATCATTTGGTTAAAAGAAATAATTATGTTTTTATTAGTAATTGTATTTAGATGTTGATTTAATCATAATGTATAATTTTTTTAATGTTAAATAGTTAAAATACTTTATACATTTTAAAATGCTTTCTTATATCTATGTTTTGAAGCTCGATCAAATAATTAGGTTATGCACTTCACCAAATTTGAGTGCATCTTTATTGATAGGTTCTATCTCTAAGGACACAAACAATATATACATATAAGTTAATTTAATTTTTTGTCATTATTTTATCTTTCTTTTGTGTGTGTGGGTGTATTTATGGTTAATTTTTCTTGTATTACATTTTTATTTTATTTTTCTTCTTTGGTTTTTTCTTTGTTAAATGCTTTGATTACATGTTGAACTTAAAGCTCTAATAAACTTGAGTGATTTTTGACACTTTTTTGTTCCTGAGTATTCTGGGGAAAAATGAGAAAAATTAAATAGTCTTATTGCTCTCACTGAAATATTTGTAATTTTTTATTTTTTAAAAGGGAATTTTTTTTATAGTTCTTGTTAAGTAGATGATCAGGTGCAAAATAATAATAATAATATTTAAAATTAGATTTGTTGGAAGTAGTATAGTCATTGAAAATTTGTCTACTTGATTACATTTCCTTATATCTCTTTTTGTTATACTATTAGGAATAAGGATTTAGAAAACCCTATCCCAAATACGCGGAGCTAGGTGGGGTTCGTGGGTTCGGACGAACCCACTAACTTTTTTGTAGATTTTATATTTTTGTATTAGAAAATAAAATAAACATATATGTATATTAACTTGTTAACCGTCTAACAAAATTGATTGACAACTCAATGATAAGAAAAGGGTGGTAAAAATACTTTTCACGTGAATTCGAACTCCCCTCTCAATATTCAACTAAATAGAACCCCTAACCTCTTAACTCATATTTATCTCTTTTGTCCTACAATTTAAAACCACTAAACTCCTAACTCTCGCCCTGCCTCTGCTCAAAGACATTCCCTTTAGACAGTTTGAAGAGGAGAAGATTTTATGATAAATTATACTATCGGGCCACTTCGATACAATAGCTGGCTAAACTGCAATTCATCAAAAATATACCATTGAGTGAGGATTGTATAGGGATAAAATAGATGTGACACTTGATCGTATTGAATGATGACATGTGGAAGGTAACAAGATAATAAAATTAACATCAGAAGTGATCCATCTTAAAGAAGCAAAATGGATCGAACATAATCTCAACAATGGACCAAGGCTTGGACATACAAAAAAGAATCATCAAAGAATGCTAGTCATGATGAAACCGACCCAGAGGCAACACCGAGCGTTACTCTTTTACTCTTAAATGATATTTAACCAATTATTTATCATGACTTAAGAGTTTATCTATCAAACCCTAAAAATCCATCTTTATGAAAGTTGAAAAACTATCATATTGTACATTATCGAATTCTCATTATTGAATACTTGAATTTCTCTCTATCAATATCAATATTTGTTCATCAACTTTCATATCAAGATCGTTTGGAGAGATCTTAGTTGAAAATATTGTTGGAATCAGGCCAACACAAGCTATATGTGAGATCTTAACTTTACTTGCTGGCATATGTATTCATCTCGATCAATTCGATCTACATATCATATAAAACTTGCATCCAAATTTAGTTGTACTTTTTTGGGATGAAAGGTTACGGATGATCTTTCAAATGGTCTTCCCATTGAAATTTACGAAAATTATAGTAATGATAAGAAAAATTTACATAAGAAGGCAAGTATGTGATATGTATTTTACTATATATAACTATAGTCTAAAAGAATTATAATTCCTAATTATAGTTACAGATTTTATAGCAAGTTTCTGTCTCCTATCTCCCTTGTCTCTCTCTCTACCCTCTCTCTCGTCATTTCCTTTTTCTCTCTGCAATACAAATACAAATGGTAACACGTCAATGATATAAATACAAATGATAACACAAATACATATGGTGACATATAAATATAATACACAAGGCGACAGATAAATACAAATGCATGCACATGAATACAAATATAATTTTTTATGAATTACAACAATGATACAATGTTTTCCTCGATACAAGTTGTGTTTGGATACAAATTGTATTTATATTTGATACAATTGATTTGCATCAACGAATTGAATACAATAGTCTTTGATCAAATATATTTCTTGATATAAATCAATTGTATCCGTGATACATATATCTGTCAGATATACAATTACTAATCAGATATACAAATCAATTGTACCTCTCACACCTCTCTCTCTCAGATCTCACTCTCCACTCTTCCCCCTCCCAATCTCGGTCGTCTCTCTCCTCCTTCTAGTAGCTAGTTTTATTTTATAAAAATCAATTGTATCAATTATATTCGTGATACAATTATCAACCAGATATACAAATCAATTGTGTCTCTTTCCCAGCTCTCCTCCCTCTCTCACTTTCTCTCGCATCTCTGCTCCTTCTAACATATAGCTACAAATCGTTATTAAGCAAACTATAACAAATAAGCCCTATTATATTTATACTCTTAGCTATTATTGAAATTTACTCATGATGACATAAACTATTACCAAAACAGAGAGGACTAGAGATTCAGCTTACTTTAATCACAATGTCAAATCAAATAAATAAAATTTGTTCTTGAAGAAACGATATAGTACAATTTATTTCATGAAAATACAACAAAGCAAATTACATCTTTATGGGAAACACAAACATCAACAAGCAACCACCTCTTTCAAAGAGAACATGGAAATCCATTATTCACAACATATTACTTTGGATTCTTCAAAAACATACCACACTTGTGATGAATATTCTCCAAAAGTACATTACTATTGAAGAATCTGACACACACACTCGTCCATATATTTGAAGAGTCTGAATAACATAGGATATTACTGGTTGACATGATGGGTGTCAACATCTTTGGTTAGATTAGTGGCTAACTGCAAATAAGAGAAGGGTTCTGGAATGTCTTCATTTTGCTTTTCATATTCAATAGTCCATATAACCAAGTTGTTATCTCCTTCATTCTCAATATGAATAGTTGCTTTGAAGGCCTTTTATTCCTCTATCAAACGACCTTCAAATGCCTTGAATGTCACTAACCTTTTTTCCTTGTTTTTCTCGTCAATAATCACCTTTACAACCTTCTCATCCCCCTCTATTTTTGTGAAGAAAAAAAAGAAAGTAAAATTAGGTTATGCCTATAAATAAAATATATATTTACACCAACGTAGTCATATTTTGAGTGTGTGAAAACACCATTTATACACTATTATACATATTTATATAAGGTTGATATAAGTAAAATTAGGTTATGCCTATACTTATTTCTTTTGATTTATCTATAGAGGTAATGACAGATTATTTTGTATATTTGGTCCAATTTTGTAAAAGTTCTGCTTAAACTCCACATTTTTAGTTAAACAATTTTTTTTTTTTTTAAATATCTGCCTAAACCATTGTGTTTTAGGCAAGTTCTTTACAAATTTGGACTGAGAAATATGATAAAAAAGAGTTTTTGTAAAAAAATTAAAAGGTAATAAAATTTATTTCATTTTTTAAAAAAAAAGGCTCATGGCTTAGAAAATTCACATAGTAGCCGTATTTTTTAAAAAAAAAAGGCCCATGGCTTATGAATCACAAGAGGGAACTTCTGTTGCTAATAAAACCCAAATTTTGGATACTGGATTAGGGGAGGATAAGTGCTCAAAACTACCACTTGACAAGAATACATATGAGTTATGACGCCACAGCAAAGGAAAATGAAGATGCTGCCCAGATGAATACAAAAAACCTGACATAAAACATTAACCAGGGTATCATAATCGCTAATCAAACCGAAGGCCATAAAGAAATCAATACTATACAAGCTGGAACAAAAGATCAGGTATTTGGTTCTACTCTTGAGGCTTATTCTGAATGCTTATCTCAGTCATTAGAATTTGAACATTGTAATGAAAGTAATAAGCTTATGCAACTAAGGAATGACAATCAGAATGTAGGGGAAAAAAGGATAAACTGGAAACGGAGGGCTAGACTAGTTGGTGCTTCTAATAGTTTAAATAAGGATACAAAATTAAAGAGTGTTGATGAAAATTGTGGTGAGCTTGTTATTATAGAGGAAGGAATACAAGATACAGGGGATAAACGAAAGAGTGGTAATGCTTCGAGTATTGATATAGCAACAAAAAAGAATAAAATCATGGTAGAGCGGGAGGCCATCCCTAAATGGCTTCCCTCTTCACAATGAGGGCTATGGTGTGGAATTGTCAAGGTCTGGGGGATCCTTGACAGTTCCCTTTTTGAAGGAGACAATGCGTCTTCACTCTCCAAGTATGATTTTCTTAAGTGAAACAAAAAATAGAGAAAGCACAGTTAAGAGGGTACAAAGAAAAGTAAATATGGTGCACGCTATAACTATGGAGTCGATGAGATTATCAGGAGGTCTAGCTTTATTTTGGAATGACACTATCCAGGTATGTGAATCACATTCTTCTCCTTTTTATATCGCAACTTTGATACAAGATGACTTAGTTGATTGCAAATATTGGTGTATAATTGTGTATCTAAGTACAGATAGAGTTACTCGTAGATATCAGATGCAAGAATTAGTTAGAAATTGCATAGATTGGGGTGATTTGTGGGTCATAGCTGCTGACTTTAATGATATTATTGATGGATCGGAAAAACAAGGAGGAAGAAGTAGAGATACTAGGACCTTTAGAGACTTTAAGAACTTTATATGAAACTTAGTTGCAATTGACTGATGTTATAATGGAAAACCTTGGACATGGTGGTGTTACAAGGAAAATAAGGGCATAATCCAAAAACGGCTAGATCGTGTCTTAGTCTCTCCTAATTGGAAAATTAAATTCGAGAATGTGAATGTGCAACATATTGAAATTGAGGCATCAGATCATTCTGCCTTGATGTTGTCTTCGATGCGGAACCAATAAGGAAGAAAAAATGGTTTTACTTTGATAAAAGGTGGATTGAGCGTGAAGAAGTTCAGAATATTATTTCAAAAGCTTGGTCGTACGATTGTAATGGCTTTGAGCAATCTCGAGTTAGCTTTAAAATCAAACATTGTCGTAGATCTTTGGTGGGGGGGGGGGGGGTAATGGTAATGCAAGAAAGAGAATTATTAGCATTAAGGGAAAGATTACAGCCCTTAGGAATAACACTAGTAATTTTGACTAGTGTAAATTAAGGTTACTGAAAAAGGAACTAAGAGGTGTAAATTTTTGGTGGGGAAAAACCGAGGAGAAAAGAAAGATGCATTTTGAGAAATGGGATAGATTATGTGATTCTAAATCAATAGGAGGATTAGGCTTTAGAGATCTAAAAGCTTTTAATATGGCTCTATTAGCTATGCAAGCTTCGCGAATTCTATCTCAGATTCTTTAATAGCAAGAGTTCTTAAAAGCAAATATTTTTCAAACTCAACCTTTCTTAAAGCTTCAACATCATCTTCTAGTTCCTGGATATGTAAGAGTATTTTGTGGGGAAGATATCTTTTGACTAAAGGATTAAGATGGAGGATTTCTGATGGGAAATATATTAATGTGTGGATCGACCCTTGGATACCAAATAATAATGGCTTCATACCTAAGAGTATTCATGGGCATAGAAATTTAGATTTAGTAGTATCTAACTTAATTGATAAGAATATGCACACATGGAAAATACAAGAGCTAAATTCGTTGTTTGAAGCTGAATATGTTAATGCTATATTGTTTATCCCAATTTCTATTGCAGGTTCTAATGATAGGTTAATATGGCACCATACAACAACAGGAAACTATGAAGTTAAGTCAGGTTACTACATCGCAAAGGATTTGATCGGTAAGACAAAGAAAAATTTGGAAGACTTCCTATCCCAAAAAAATAAAAATAAGCTTAAACATTTTTTGAGAAAATGTGTGCTTAACTCTCTACCCGTCCATAGTAATTTAGCAAAAAGACTACACAATGTAGATAAGACTTGTAAGATTTGTGGTCTTGGACCTGAAGATATAGAACATATGTTATTCAAATGTCTTCGGTCTCAACTTGTGTGGAAGGAATGTCCTATAAATTGGCCTAATATAGGATATATTAATGATTTTTCTATATGCTGGTATGACTTGTTCTTAAATACCAAATCTTTTCCTGAATCTATTGACTTGTTAAACTTGAGCGCTAACATTATGTGGCAAAGTTGGAAAGGTAGGAATACCTGGTTGTTTAATTAGGAAAGGTTAAAACCAAGAGATATTGTTTCTAGATCGATGTTTGAGTATGAAGAATATAAAGAGTTACTAACAAAAAGTTTTTTGTCTTATTCCTCTAGAAATCATCCTGCGATTAAACTAACAAATTTGCAAGATGGCATTTTATTGTTTACAGATGCAGGATTGCAGAATGATGATGGAAGGGCAAGTATCGGTATTGCGGCTTTGGATAGCCTTGGGAACCTGCTTCATGCCCATGGATCCCCAATCCAATTTGTTGGGAAAGTTATGACTGCTGAAGCGATTGTTATTAGGAAAGCTCTTGAATATGCTATCAATAAGGGATGGAAGAGAGTGAAGATTTTATCAGATGCTAAAAATGTTGTTGATATGATTCAGAAACGAGTAACGACTTCTTGGGAGATAGAAGTATTGTGTGAAGACATTTGGAAGATTTCAAGCATGTTCAATCATGTAGAATTTATATATATTTCTAGATCTGTGAACAAAATAGAGGATAGGTTAGCTAGATACTCCATCTCTTTGTTGAAGGAAATCTCTTGGGAGAAGTTTTTTCCAAGTTGGATCATCCAGGATGCAAAAGATATGTTTAAACTATGTATTCCGTTGATGCAATAATAAAAGAGGTTCTGTTTCAGAGAAAAAATTAATTAATAAGTCCACAATTAGAATAATAAGAGTAAATTCAGGAAAAAAATGACTCTTTTATGATTAGGCTAATTGGGAAGAAGAATATAATTGTCCTACATACTGATTTATAAATAGAGAAATTATTATAAATAGTCGCCAACCAAAATAAATAATAGTGAACAATGAACGTAACATTTAATTAAAAAAAGTGATTCAAAAATATTACCGATAGTATAATTTCAGTTTACAACGGAGCCAACAGTACCCCAATCGCCTTCATGTAAATCAATAGCTTGAATATTTTGTGGTACAACATTTGGAAGATGGTGTGGTTTTTCACAAAACATTTCATGAAATAAATCCTTACAACCTTTTATCTCTGTTTCTGAAATCAACTTTCCTTTCAAACCCATTTTAGTTTTTTTTTTTTTTTAAATGATATGTAATATAGAAATAAAAGTATTTAATTGGAAAAAATTGATGAATAATGAATCAGAGATGGAAGTCTTTATATAGTTGCACTTTGGGGCATAAATTATTACAATTATTATCTCCAAGTTGAGTATTTATATAATAATAATAATAATAATAATAATAATAATAATAATAATAATAATAATAATAATAATAATAATAATAATAATAATAATAATGATAATGATAATGATAATGATAATGATAATGATAATGATAATAATAATGGTGACAACTTAGATTTGTTGAGATGTGGTTTCGTGATTTTGTAATCAATATGATGATATGACAATTGAATTATTGTATTAGAAAACCAAATATATACACAAAGTTTATATAGATAGCGGGAAAAAAGGTCTAAAATATATCTGAATTTTGATCGAAATTATTGTTACGATATCGAACTTTGAAAAGGATTTTTTACCCCCTGCACTATTTAGTAGTGTATTTTAAAGGTATATATGTGCCCACGTGGACATCATAAATATTGCATCATTATAAATAGTAACGTGTCCACGTGGACACATATATATGTAATGACCCGGTAGGTCATTTTTGGAAATTTTAAATATTCATTTAACTAGAGTGAATTAATTGATGGTTAATTATTAAGTAACTAATTTTAGTTAATGCTTAATAGGTTATGTTATAATTAGTTTAATACCATTTGACCCATATAGGAAAATAAATTATTAGGGTTGAGAATTGTTGGGTCATAATTTAGGGAAAAAAAAAGAGAAGGCAAGAACTCACCTGTGCAGCGAAAACGAAAGAAAAGTTCGTGGAGTTGCGGCTTGGAAACAAGGAGTATTGAGGTATATAATAAATATATATATGTGAAGCAAATTTTTTCCTTTCGTGTATAGATATATGCATTTATTATTTACATATATTTATGGACTAGAGGGTACTGATTAAATTATGAGCAACTTTCACATATAGCAAACACAAAATTCATATTTGTATGCTATAACAAAGTTTGCATAATTGCGCTCCATAGCAAACATATATATGTATAATTCCCTATACATATACAAAAAAAAACAGTTGTATAATTAATCTTCTTTGGTATACATATACAAAAAGATCAATTGTATAAAGTGAGAGAGGCGAGTGAGCGAGCGAGATCTGGGAGAGGGGAGAGAGGGGAACGAAAATATATGTATATATACAATTTTCACGCATTTTATACATTTGTGTTTTTGTATAAAGTGAGAGAAGCGAGTGAGAGAGCGAGATTTGGGAGAGTGGCGAGCGAGATCTGGGAGAGGAGAGAGAGGGGAACGAAAATATATGTATATATACAATTTTCTCTCGCTTTATACAAACACAAACACATTTTATACAATTTGCATTTTTTGTATAAAGTG
>JAJOOH010035645.1:0-11118 GCA_029582605.1 Solanum gracilifrons | reverse complement strand
TTAGCGTAGAGAGTGTAAGAAAATAAAACATTTTTTCTTGATTTCTTCTATTTAAATGAGATTAAAGAGAATAAAATAATAATTTTTATTTTAAAAAACATATTTTATCATAAATAATTAATCTTTTCTATAAAAAAAATTAACATATACATAATTTATTATTGACAAAAAATTGAGGCCCCCTAAAGTTGGGGGCCTAAGGCCAATGCCTTATTCATATAAGCATAGAGCCGGCCCTGCTAATCATCTACCAAACAGACCTCAGTACTACATATACTAGCTAGAGTAATGTTAGTATAGTCCTGTAAGTGAATAAAGACTAAAACTGACAAAATGAATATTTACTTTATGGGAAGACACCAAAATACACACATAAGAAGGAAAAAAAACATGAGAACTAAGCATATTTACTTATATATCTTTCCGGCATCTTACTTGAACAATTACCAAAAAGAGAACAAATTCAAAAAGAAAGAAAATGTTTCTAGATGACATACACTTCAATTGTCAGTAACGTTTTATAAAACACGTGAGTTATCAATCACTCGAAAGAAATCCAAATTGCTAGAGTTTAGTTACTTGGACTGCTTCTGTTTTTTCAATGTACGTGGAAACAGAAGATTATCACATTATACAGTCGGGAGCATTAAATGGAAGATCAACAACATCAAGAAAAGCATATTGAAAAACAAAGAGAGTTGAGACTGCGAGTGCTGCAAATACAAGCACTACACATAGCCAGATTTAACACTAGTTATTCTACAAAGCAAGGCAAGTGAACTAGCTAACATATGGTTGCAGTAGAGACCAAGTAAGGAAAAGAAAAGGATATAGTAATGTACCAGAGCTAATAAAGCCTCAAGTATTATCCAAAAACTTGTACACATAATCATCCACATGCCCCTATTTTGTGAAGGCATAAATTCAAGATCCATAAACAGGTCCACCACCGACTCCAAATCCAAATCCAACCATCCAAATAACGAATTATAATTTGGAGAAAAGGTACGGAGAGCTGCACATACAGCAGTCACTATTGCTATAATATACTCTTATAATATCATTGACTAATGAGTAATTTCTGAATAAGAAACTTTAATGATACCATAATATTTATATATACTCTTAGTATCATTGTTCAGAAATCTTAATGATACCACAACAATATGCATATACTCTTATAGTATCATTAACTAATGAGTAATTTCTGAACAAGAAACCTTAATGATATCACAACAATATACTTATACTATTATAGTATGATTGACTAATGAGTAATTCCTGATATACATGTACTCTTATATATATAATGATTTAGTATCAATTAAGCGAAATTATCAGCCCTAATGATACCAATACAATATCTGATATTGATTTAGTATCAGTTAAGCGAAAATTATCAGCCTTAATGAATGAGGGGTATGTGTTATAATTATTTTTGAGAAAATGAGTATTTTTTGAATTACTTTAAATTGAGGTATAAGCATGTAATTAGTTTTCCTTATTATTTTGAGTTTTATGACCCATTTATGTAATTTTTCCTATTTTTTATGTTATTGTTGCTGCCTATACTTTCCCATATGTTTTATCTTCTTGTTGTTGGAAAAATAGATTTCCGACCGTTGTTACCGTCTATACTTTTTCCTAGACTTATATTCATGGTAATTGAATCATTTTGTGGTCATTGATTCTCCATCTTCTTTGTTCCATTGTTTCCATACTCAATAGGGCTGAAAATATAGAAATTGTAATATGATTTTTTAACTTTCATGGTTTATGTTGAGGTAGAGTTGAATTTTATCTAGTTGTTTATATCCGACTCATGTGCTTACTTATTTTTTTTAATTCCTCGATGAAAATCTTGTCTCCACCACTGATTTCAACAGTTGAATTTTATATCAACTGTTTGTATTTATCAGTCACTTTTAATCAACTAAGTACTCAAATAGTTTCTTAATTAATCTTTAAAAAAATAGACAGATTAAAATTTAAAGGTATGTTAAATAGTCAATTTAGTGATTTAAAGATGTGATAATTGACAAGAGGGAGTTGCTCGATAGTAGGTATATCCACCTCTAATTTTAAGATTGTAAATTTGAATCACTTTTACAAGATGTGATAACTACTTCTTATGAGATTAGACTTTTTTGAAACACAAGATTTATCCCCGCCTAAAACTAACGTGAGAAATTGCTGTTTCCTCATGCCAAAGGAAAAACCACACGTTGAGAATTTTCCGACCATTCCAAAACAGTGACCAAAAGTTGTCTTGTTAGTATGTTTTGCCCAATCGTACCTTTGATTTTTCATTAGTTTTCCTTTAGATACTGAACCTTTTAACTATTACTGGTAACTCATTTAAATGTGTCTTGACCAACTTTATTTCTTTTTTAAAAAAAATGTTCATTCTTGGTTCTCTCTTTCCCTCTAGGAGACAGCTATATCACATCATATATATAAAAATTCTTACAAATGTTGATTGAACTTTTTGTCCTTTCTTAAAAGATCTTACTAGACAAAATTGGAAATTGGAAATTGAAAATTGAAAATTTAGCTATTAAAGCTTACCTTATTTGAATTATGTATCTAAAATACCTAAAAATATATGATTTTTTTTTATTATATCCATTCATTAGAGTTTGGTTATTAGTTTTGTAAGTAATAATATGATAAAAGCCCATGTAAACCATAAGGAACTCGACAGCAGCAACAATTTCAATTAGATTAGGGGATTTTGCATCCATGCTTAACCAAAAACTTTGATTCCCTTGCCTTCTGTGGGGTGGATCTGCATGTAACCATCTTCAGCACCTGGTAAAATTTGATTAAAGTAAAATAAAACATAGCCATAATGGACATGTATACATACACATACTCTTCTATTATCTCTAATCAGAATCTTAAATTCAAGAAGAAAAGGAAATCAAAAGAAGATACAACATAAAATCAAACAGTTCCTTGTCATAACTTTCTCCCCTTTTTTCTATCTGAATAAAGAAATTATGCCTCTCATAGATACACACATGCCAGACTTTGGAATCACTTCAGTTTAGCCTTCCCAAATCCTTTTACTCTTTTGCCCTTTACTGCCTACAGTTTCTCTTTCCATATCAATCTGTAGTCATGGGTTGACTGATGCAGCATCTGAAACGGGCCTTTCTGACCTTCGTCAAGATCTCTGTTTCTGCAGCTTCAAGCATTCTGACCACCTGAGAGAAGGGTGGTCTATTGTCAGGGTAACCATCCCAGCAGCAAGTCATGATTTCAGCTAGGACAGGTAAACAATCACTGGGGATGGTTGGACGGACACCTTTGTTGACAACTGCAAAAGCTGCCTGCACAGCAGTCATGTTCTGGAAGGGAAGCATCCCCGTTAGAAGCTCCCACAGAACAATGCCAAAACTATAAACATCAACTTTTTGGGTGTACGGTCGGTGCTGGATCATCTCCCTGCAAAACACAGTAAAATGCACTCAAGTATCCCACAACAGCACGCACATGCTAAACCACAACTAGGAGCATTATCCTTTTATTTTGCAACAGGAATAATGAAAGCATATTGCAAGAAAAAACAAAACATGCAATTCAGAAGGCATTGCTAAGATGTGAATACAGTAAAAAAAAAATACTTGCTAAGATGTGAAAAGATTATTTTTCAGGGAAATGAGACAGGTTTCTTTTTCCAACCAACCAAAAATCAAATTTTGAATATATTATAATTGGATGTGATATCCAAGAGTGGCTACACATGCCAAGAAATGAGCCTTATTTGTCATGAAGATTGCAACTTGGCAAGTTCCCATCTATTTTCCTCAAGTCATGCATGCTACTCATCTAAGCACTACTCAGCCCTCGCACGGGAAATAATTGCATTGAAAAATCTTGGGCCATCACCGCGAAGTGGTCCATCCCAACTTGCAACAGCACACTTATACATCACCAGAGACGCTATATACATCCATTCCAATCACAAGCATTTTGACACTCTTCAACTAAATGTCGGGAAATATTGTCCAATTGGAAATGAAACTTTCATCTGTCGTACTTTTTTTTTTTTGAAAAATGCAAGCTTAATCGCAGGCATTTGGCCAGTCTCTTATAGACGCCGACAAACACCATCTTCTTCGACCAAATGTCGGAAAAAGTTTGTCCAATTGCAAATGAAAAACTTCATTTGTCATATTTCTCTAACAAATGCACGCTTAATCTCTAATCTCCAATCTCCTTAGTTTTAAATAAATGTAATTTCATCCCAGAAGACAAGTTTCATCTCTTATATTTTGTAGCAAGCTAGATCATGGAAACTTATTACACAACTGTATCCTAGAGATCTCCTTCGATAGAGTTGGATCGGAAGAGTCAGCCTGCGGGGTAAGCCTTTTCATGTGTGTGCATTATTGTTGATGACCACCAAGCTCTCTCGAATGAATTCTACTCTTTCTGCTTTCGAGCTACACCGTTCGTAGTCTCATCCTGAAAAGGTTTTTTTCATCCATAGATACTCTTCTTTAAACTTAATTATGTTATGAATCTCCAGCCAATGAAAAATGATGCTACTCTATCTTTCAATCTCCTTTCATCCTGGATTTCTCATTTAACTCGAGCTGCACATCCTAACTGCCGCATCAAGCCCGAGAAAGAAAATAATAAGCTAACATATGTAATATTTTTTTATTTTTTTTTTTTTTTGTGAAGGCTAACACGAAAGTTATTATAAAGGTCTAAACCATGATAAATTCATATGTCTTCTGGTCTCTTAAAATGTAGCAACATGTTAATGAAGTTTCCAATTGAAAAGGCACCCAAGTAGTAGTGACACAATAAACAATCAATCAAACAACTAGCTTAACCTCGAACAAAGTTGGCTCGGCTTTATGAATTGGCAACCACCATGCTCTATTCAGGCCCAAATTGAAGTGAACATTTTGTTTCCATCATTAAAACTTTACCATAGTTATCAAACAGGGGCGTTAGTAATTTTACTACTTGTTTATGTTCTAATTTCATGATTATAAAGTTCATCTGACAACTGCTAAAGCTGTCCAGTACGCAAATGCATTAATTGACACATGACACTACAGTGTACCATACATACAGAAGTGTAATTTCTTGGTAGACAAAGTTAGAATATTCTCACTATGTGTATCTGTACCTTCCATATTCTTGTGTTTTTTTCATGTGAATGTACACATGTGCTATGTCAGCCTATCTAAATCCTTTAGAAGATTTGATGCATACACTTCTCTTCTTACTTCTCCAAGAGAGCTAAAAAGCTGACAGTTCTTTCATGAAAAGATCTACACTGCTTAATTGCTTTAGATAAGGCAAGGGAACCTTGGTATACACGAGACAAGCAGATGACACCAACCAAAAGTACTCTTTCGAAATCAGGTGAGTCAAAAGTCAGGAGCTAAATCTAAACTAGCTACACTTCCCTCTCAGCCTGCTTGCAATCCGGTGACAAACTTATTCTTCAGCAAATGGGACTGAGTGGAATTTGTTCAGCCTTCTGTGTAAAATAATTCACCTTAGCCTAAAAAGAAATTGTCCACTGCAGAAGATGGCACCACCCTTTGGCAGCCACAACAATGAACAAGAATGAAAAGCTATAGCTACAAGGTATCCTCTGCTGATTTCAGAGATGAAACGCCAGGATGTGGTCATCAGCATTCCAACATATTTCATGTCTCTGTTTCCTATCCCATCCACAGTTAGTACACTGGTAAGGGCAAGAACAACTAACCAAGGATTTCCGACAGGATGGAACAAATGGTGACAGGAAAAATATCCAAAATGGATAGTAGAAGATGAAGACCACTAGGAAGTACAAGTACCCGATGTTTGCAGGTTCAAAAAAACCTTTTAACGAATCCTACTAAGGAGAAACTATGGAGGAATTGCGATTCTCGCAAGTTACGAATGTTGTAGGCAATGATGGTTATGTGGACATGGATGACTGCAGTAGAGCCTGTAATTGCTTATAGATCTTTTCTAGGACATTCTTTCTCTCAAGATTTTGAGAAGGAAGGTACAATGCTTGTAGGCAATGATGGTTATCAGATATGTTTGAGTCCTATAACCATCATTGCCTACAATATTCATGTTGTGTCCACACAAGAAATCTACATGGGACTTGAACTAAAAAAATTCAATGTACTCTCAGAAGCCATATTCAGGACACAATCTCAATGCAAAAGATAGCAGATGCTATGATTACACAAGTTGAATTTTTGCCAATCTACTCTTCTTACTTCAATTGTTTGAAATAGGGCAAGGAGAAGAAACTAACCCTTGGAGCACGACATGCGGCCTAGTGGTCAATGAGGTGGTGCAAACCTTGGAGACCAAGGTTTAGCAAAAAACATTAGGTGATGTCTACCTATCTGCATTTGCCGAAACCTTGGCAGACCAAGTTATTTAGTGCGTGTGGTGGCAAGAGGTAGCAAGTACCTGGTGAATATTCAGGTGCGTGCTGGCTGGCCCGGTCACCCCGTTATAAAGAGAAACCCTAATTTTGAAGCTAATTCTGTCAAATTTCAAATTAAGGATAAGAGATGATACACCCAAAAAATAAGTTGAACCACTTAAGCTGAAGGGCCTACAACTACCCAACAGAAATTGTTTAACATTTCTCAGTTTGATTACTGTTACATGGAATGAGCACCATGAACAATTTATTATCAGATAGATCGACCAGATGAAATAAAAACCAAAGAATGGCATAGGAGGGAACAAAACATGAGAGAAAAATATATGGTGAAGCCACCCTTTGAAAGTTTAAAACGAAGGTGACAGATGAGCTTTTGTATACTGTTCTAACTAGAAGACTCCACAAAAGAACATGAGTGTGAACTATGGTTCATCTCTACACATCTTGAAAACAAATTATATGAGCAGACTGAGTTAAGCACACTAAAACCCACAAAAAAGGAGTCTTTCACATTTCTAGCAAGAGGCACAAATAACAAAGTTTATGGGTTGAATTTTTGGAGGTAGCCAACATTATGCTGAGAAATATAACATTACCAGTTATAAAAAAACATAAGTTTAAGGGTTGACAGGAAGAAACAACTTCTGTCTCTTAGCAATACCAGGCATACAATAGGAACACTGGACACAAACAATCTGATTCTTTCAAAAGGTTATACAGTTCTTAAACCCATAACTTATTTCCCCCCGGGGGTTAGCTCAACTCAACTGGCAAAGGATGAGGGATTTGTGTCTTAGGCCACAAGTATGAGCCCTTCGCTAAGAGAATTAAGACCAATATTTAAGAGGGGGAAGGTAGAGTAGAGTGGTGGGTCCATGAGCCCATCATCACCGAGTTTCGAAAGTTCCGATTGGCCCAAAGGGTTGGTTATGATAGGCTATAAAAAAGGATTTTTTAGTTATTCTTCACCTACTATGTACTACATTTTAATTGAGTTTGAACTAATATATGATTAATTTACACTCATAACGTGTATTTTGTTGTGTAGGACGTATTCCCGGGCTAAAGAACGAATTTGGAGATAAAACAAGAAATTTGAGACTTTGAAGTCTGAGTAGAAGTCCAAGAAAGTGATTCAGGTTCAAGTCGAGGTTCGATGAGTGAAAGCACAAGCGGAAACACGTGAAAATTGACCAACAACCAATTTTGGTTGTACGCGCCACGTTGTGTGCATTTGCCTTCCTGCCGAGTTTGGGTGTCAACCTGCAGAGAAACAAAGGTCCTGGAAATTTTCCTTCGACCTAAGTGCCCCGCCCCCACCCTAGTCCAAAATTCAAGAGATTTTTCAGCTTTTTTTGTTTGGGGTCATTTTCATCCAAAATTTTTGGGACATGTTATAAATACTTGGACAACACATTTTTGAGAGGAATTTTGACCTAGCAAGAATTGGAGGAGCGGAGAAGAGTTGAAGAGCTCAAATTTGTTACTTTCCATCACTATTTGATTCAATACGGAAGTTCAAATCAATCGGCAGTAGTAATGTTTTCTAGTTCTTATTCTTTGATGTTCTTTTATTCTATTATGGATTAGTTTCTCTTATTGGGTTTCCACAGATATGGTGTATTGATTGACGTTTTTAGATCTGATTCTTGTTACTTGTGGATAGTAGTTTTAATTGATTGTTGAGCTATTCTTGATGCTTTAATCGGAAGAGGAAGTGGTCTATGATAATCTTTGTACAATCCTGATTTAGCTCAAATTGAACATTTCCATTGATAATCGAAAGAGGCTCTTGAATAATTTATCTTGAGTTATAAGTTGATGATATTCGTGAGAAATCATCCGAAGATCTATTTCTATCCATAGTTTTTGCACATTCTTGGGATTACATTATTTTAAACTTGTGGAATCTGAGTTAATTGCTAAAATCTTGCATTAGTATTATGTATATTACCCTACATCTCATAGTGATAGTAATTATTGCTTCTGTTATCAATTGTCTTTAATTACGTTTGTAGTCGATAATCGTGGTTAATAACCACATCAAACTCAAGTTTTGATCCCCTAAATAATAGTTAGCAAGCTTTTTTGATTCGTCATGATCTTACTATACTACTTTCGAGTAGTGAAACTTTTGAAAATCATGTTGTGTTTTGCGCTCATCAATTGAATCCACACAATTTAAGAGGAGGGTAGAGGGGTGGGCCCATTATACCCAAGTTTCGAAAGCACTGTTGGCCCAAAATTTTGAGGGTAGAGGGCGGGTCGGGTCCATCATCCCCGATTTTGGAGAGCTCTGGTTGGATCAAGACAGATTTCTCAATCATCAGGGAAAAAAATTAAATCCTATCACTTTTTTACTTTAAATCTATCTTTAGGCAATGAAGGTGCAGTTATATAAGATCATTATATAGTAGATATAGTGCAAAGAAAATGGTTCAGTCAAATATCATATTGGAACATAAACATATCTTACTGATAATATTTCTCTATTGTCTTTGATTAGTTAAAGGCAATTGTAAAGCAAACACAAGTATGCAAGACATTTGAATGAATTCTATGAAATGAAGGAAACTAAAGCCACTAAAGAATCTATGGAACAGCCGAAATAGCTCTGTGTTATGGTTAATATTTCACATATTGAAAAAGAAATAAAAACTCAGTATTATGGTTTTGCCAAAAGACCAGGCTAGAATAAGACAATCGCATTTTTTTTTGAGAAAGGTAACAGTAAATAAGGCAATCACATTTAGTGAGGCAGCTAAAGGGTTAGAGCCTTACGGAGCCATCCAACGGTATGTTCCAGTCTCTGGTGTCATTCCTTCTGTCTGCACCTCAATACGAGCAACCCCAAAGTCCGCAATCTTGATTGATTTATCAGCAGAAATTAGTAGGTTGTCAGATTTCAGGTCACGATGTATCAGATTCAGGCCATGCACATATTCCATACCCCTTGCCACATCCAAGGCCTGCTTCACTGCTAACTTCAAGGGCACAGATCGATTTTGTCGCCTAGTGAGAAACTGACGAACTGATCCTCCTTTAGCATATTCAGTAACAATACACCACACCATGGGTTTACGGCATGCACCGATAAACCGAACAATATTTGGATGTCTCAACCTTGCCAACATCATAACTTCCTGCTGAAACTGTTGCTCCATCAAGTGAGCCCTCTCAAGATCATTATCCGGCCTCTCTAGAAGCTTGATAGCAACATCCTCACCATTATAAGTTCCTTTGTATAGTTTCCCAAAAGCCCCTTGAGCAAAAGCTGGCCCCATGTTGAGCTTCCTCAAATCAATCGTCCACTCATCATAATTCTCAAGCCCATTGGTAGGAAATCGAGGATCCATCAACGCTTTAGCTAGGGCATCATCACTCAACCCATGTGAAGCTTTTCCCTTATTTACACTAGCTGCAACCGAATAGTTATTGTGAACACGCTTGAGACCCTGATGGTTTAAAATACGAGTGTGCGAATCATTTGATCCAACACTGCTGTTATCCATGGACATTGCAACTGAACCTCCACCATTGCTCATCTGCAAGCTCCCATAACTATCGATTGACATATGTGATCCCTCATCAAGCTTATGGTAAAAATTTTGTGAGAGTCCATAATGATCAGGGTTTTCATTTAAGTCTATAAGTCCCGCAAACTTTGGAGCCTCCAACATTTTCCCGTCTAAGCAACTGCTGCAAAAAAAACTATAGGTTCTTTAGCATGAGGATTTGTAAGTCAAACTTTAACCGTCCACAACCTGTACAAATCATGAAATGTGAGAAGCTCGTCTGTTAAAAATTCTTCTCTCCAACTTCATGCATCAAAACACAATAAACAAATAAGAGAAAATAACTGAACAGAGATTAATGCTTGTTGAGAAAGTGTCTCTTGAGTCTTCACTCAGAAGTAATATTTCAGTTCATTTAATTCCTTCAAATTAGCTATAAATGACTCATTAAATGTAATCCATGAGTATATGCTTTCATAGAGCACCCCAAGTATAGAATTCGCAAAAACCTATTAATGTCTTATTCGTTTTGTAAAGCCAGAACTATTTGGACCAATGTTTTGCTGTTTAAAGGAACAATATTTTGCTGTTTGGGGATTCTTGAGAAATGACAGAGTAAAGAACTTTGTTGAATTACATGCAGAAAAATCATGAGAAGCCTGAAACATCTGAAAGAACAGATATATATAACTAAAAATTAATTTTAAAAAAGTGAACTTGTTGAGAAGAGAAAAGAAAAAGAGCATATACAGACCCACCCAACGGTAAGAAGTTCCATTTCCCCTCTTACATTTATCTCCCCCACCAGCTGAGGTTTCAATCGTAATTAGAACAAAAACGCGTTTTCGATTTGTAGCTCAAGCTTGAAAGAAAACGAAGTCAGATACATGAAGCACAAAACAGGCAAAAACATAGCTAAAGAATTTAACAACAAAAGCAAAAAACCAGCTGAAATCCCTCAATTGAAGTGAAGAAAACCCCAAAAAATCAACAAATTAGGCGATCCAGTAGTAAAATTACCTGGATCGAGTAGACTTGACTTTGAGATATGGTCTGAAAACAAACCGATCGACCGAAAAAGCTGTAAAAAGGAAGTCTGAGCAGCAGCAGCGGTGGAGAAACGATGTCGTATAAAGAGATAAAAGCAGAGAGGAGAAGAAAATGAATGAATGT
>JAJOOH010035632.1:0-12811 GCA_029582605.1 Solanum gracilifrons | reverse complement strand
GGTCTGGGAGGGGTTTCAGTGTTGAACCACGGACCACCAGCACGGGCCGTGGTCTGACCTACGGTCCGTGGATGGCAACCGTGGGTTGCACCTGAAACTTCTCAAAATCTGCATTTTTGGTCTGTTTCGAATACGGGGTGTTACAATATGTATGCAAAGATACTATATGAAATTTGTTTGTATATAAAAATACAAAATATTGCTGTGGGAGTAGTTTCTCTAACCGATCGACAATCATCACTTAAGAGCTATAGTGATGATACAACGTTTTACCTCACGCTGCCAAGGACCGTTCTATACCTTGCCGGGGGTATAGAACCTAACTCACTTAGTGAATCCACTAGTCTATCCTAAAAATCACTAAAGAAATCATCGAAAAAGTATGACCTTTTTCTACCCTTTGTGGCTACATGGTTTATGGGGGCTGTGAGTTGTCTGAACTCTCCCCCATATCGTTGCTCAATACTACTCCCAAAAATATAATATTAGCTCTTATGTTTAAAAGCATACTTCTTTCTGCGATTTGAGATTAGTGCTCAAAATCTTAGCTCAAAGGCTATCTTGGAAATCAAAGTTTCCTCTCTTGCTTCATTTAGAAAGCGATTACGCTTTTCTGAAAACTAGCTCGTAGGCTCCACGAAAATTGAGGTTTCCTTTCTTGTGTAAATGCGAAAATATTTTAAACCCTTTGGGGAATAAATAGCCCCCATATACTTCTTTGAAGAAATGAACTTCAAACTTTACTCTTTACTCAACTTGAACTTTAAGTCTTAAAACAAAGTTAAAAGCATTTGCGAAAGACTTCTTGAAAACTCTTTAAGAACTCTCTACACTTGGCTCTTAATTTTCCTTGAATTTGAATTTTTGGATTCAAGATTATGATTCATGTTTTTGGATGATTTCTAGATGTTTAGAACTCATTCAGAGTAGTTAGAATCAATAAAAAGTGTTGGTACACTTTAGAAGGACTTAAACAGGATAAATGACAAAAAACTGGTGAAAAAAGACGATCCGGGTGCGTCCCTGGATCGCCTCACCAGCCCTAAATTACTGGGGCCCCAATATGGCGCACTGCTGGTGCGCCACCCCAGCCTTCCTGGCGCTATGGGGGCGCGTCGCGCCACCTGTTCCTTAGGCAAAAATCTGATGAACTTTTGGTCTCGATTTTAATCGATTCTTTTTCTCAAATTCACTTTAGAATCAGATACCGAAGTCATATACACAAAATTTAACTCATACAACTCAAGGAATCAACACTTTAATATCAAGAAACTCCTTAATCTCAACTCATATTCAAGAGCGAAATGAATTCAAGAAAAACTATCAAGAACATCAAATTCTCAATCTTTTTAGGACGAAAGTACGCTAAATTAAACATGCTTGGTGGGTGGGTGAACTAACCCAACGCTATGTGATCTCACATACCTTGTAGGGATCACCCCCGACGAAATCCACAAGCTAAACTCGACGATCTTGACGAATCGTGCTTTTCTTCTCCTTTATCCTCATCTTTTCTCTTTTTTCCAAGCCCTATCATATTTTGGTAAAAGCGTAAACTGATTTAATTCTGATTAGACCCTAACTTAATTACCAAAAATGAAATAAAATAATTGGTCAAGGAAAATACCAAACTACCCTTTCAAAATCCGGATTTGACTTTCCTTATCCCAAAAGCCCAACTTCCAAAGTGGATAACTCACTCATACAAACTCGAAATCGTGCAAACTCAGCAGCGTTGGAAAGATTATTCCAAGAGCTTTCCTACCATATCTAGAAGTACCTCTAAATTATCCTTATCTAGAATTTATGTTCGTTTGAAGTTTACCAAAAATTCAACCTAACATACTTAACAAATTTTCCAGATTTTTCATTCTTTCCAAAAATGAATATTTCCTCTTTTTAATTTCTTCCTAGTTCTTTTTAGTTATGCGGTGTTACAATATCTCTCCCTTGGGAACATTCGTCCTCGAATGAACTTACTCTTAGTAGGCTAAGGGTGTATTATCAATCATTCAGTTCAAACACCCAACAATCAAATGCAAATACAACATGCAATCTCGATTAAAGAGTACTAGGAAGAGAATTAGTACCTTGGTCTGGAATTTCTATGGATTCGAAGAGATGTTAATATCTCTTCTTCATATCCTCCCCCGCTTTCGAAGTAGCTTCCTCAACAAATTGATCCTCTAAAGGACTTTAACTGATGCTACATCTTTTGTTCTCAACTTGCGAACTTGGTGATCTAGAATTTGAACCGGAATCTCTTCATAAGATAAACTATCCTTGATCAGAATATCTTCAGTTGGCATGATCAATGAAGGATCTCTCATGCACTTCTTCAACATAGAGATGTGAAACACCGGATGAACTGCGGTTAACCCTTGTGGTAGCTCGAACTCATAAATTACATTGCCAATCCTCTTGGATATTCGATAAGGTCCAATATACCAGGGACTAAGCTTCCCCTTCTTACCAAATCTCATAAAACCTTTCATGGGTGAAACTTTAAGATATACCCAATCATCTACCTCAAACTCTAACTCCCTTCCCCTAACATCAATGTAGGATTTCTAATAACTCAGCGCCATTTTCAACCTCTCTTGATGACTTTCATTTTCTCCATAGCTTGATGAACATAGTGTGGTCCTATCAACCCTGCTTCACCAACTTCAAGCCATCTAATAGGAGATCTGCTTCTTTTCCCATAAAGAGCCTCATATGAAGCCATTTGGATGCTTGCATGGTACCTATTATTGTAAGCAAACTTAATGAGAGATAGTTGATCATCCTAATTACACTTGAAATAAATCACACAATCTACCTTGATACCTCAAAACACCATCTCCCCCTTCTTCAAAAGCCATCATTTTTTGCTTATGAACACTTGCCTTTAATTCAAGAAATAAATGATCTTGGTCTTGCTTCTCTTTTACTTCTGACACTAACGATGATTCAGCCCAATTCATCACCACTACTCCTCCTTCTGTGGAATCCATTAGTCGAACTCCTAGCCATGCAAGTCTATGCACCTCTTTTGCTAACTCTTTCTTATCTTCCTCAAAATGGGCGGTACTACCCATAGACAACCTGCTTAAGGCATCAACAACAATATTAGCCTTACTTGGGTGATAAATAATACTCATGTCATACCTGGGTGATAAAGAATAACCATGTCATAATCTTTGAGTAATTTTAACCACCTCCTCTGACTCAGATTAAGCTCATTTTGAGTGAACACATATTGAAGACTCTTGTGATCAGTGAATACATCAACATGAACACCATATAAATAATTACACCATATCTTTAAGGCAAACACTACGACAGCCAACTATAAGTCATGGGTTGGGTAATTCTTCTCATGAAGTTTCAACTGTGTGGAGGTATAAGCTATGACTTAGCCATCATGCATTAACACGCAACCCAAACCAACTCTAGACGTATCATAATACACCACAAATCCTTGAGTACCTTCTGGTAAGGTCAAAACTAGGTAGTAGTCAACCTCTTTTTCAATTCCTAAAAGCTTTTCTCACAAGCTTCAGACCATTGAAACTTCACTGTTTTATGAGTCAACTTAGTTAAATATGATGAAATGGATGAGAAGCCCTCTACAGCCTTCTATAATAGCCAGCCAAACCCAAGAAACTCCTAATATCAGTTGGAGATGTGGTCTAGGCCAATTTTGCATTGCCTCAATCTTTTGTGTATCAACTCTAATTTCATCACTAAAAACTATGTGGCCCAAGAACGCCATACACTCAAGACAAAACTCACATTTAGAGAACTTAGCATATAACTCCTTTTCTTTCAAAGTTTGAAGAACTATTCTAAGATGGCCATCATGATCTTCTTCATTCCTTGAATAGATTAGTATGTCATCAATGAAGATGACAACAAACCTATCTAAATAAGGTTTGAAAACTCTATTCATAAGGTCCATGAATGTTGCAGGTGCATTAGTTAAACCAAAATACATGACCAGAAACCCATAATGACTATAACGGGTCCTGAATGCTGTCTTGGGAATATTACATTCCCTTACTTTCAATTGATGGTAGCCAAATCTGAGGTCTATTTTTGAAAAATAAGAAGCTCCCTGAAGCTGATTGAAAAGATAATCAATTCTCAGAAGAGGATACTTGTTCTTGATGGTAACCTTGTTCAATAGGCGGTAATCTATACACATCCTAAGGGAACCATATTTCTTTCTCACAAATAAGATCAGAGCGCCCCAAGGTGAGACACTTGGTCAAATAAACCCTTTCTCTAAAAGGTCTTTTAACTGCTCTTTTTACTATTTCAACTCTACTGGTGCCATCCTATATGGAGGAATATAGATATGATGGGTATCTGGAAGAACATCTATACCAAAATCTATCTCTCTAAGGAGGGACTCTGGGTAGATCATATGGAAAGACTTCTGGAAACTCTTTAACTATACGAATTGACTGAATGAGAGGTATCTGAACACTAGAGTCATTAACTCGGACTAAGTGATAGACACACCCCTTAGAAATTAACTTTCTTGCCTTAAGGTACGAAATGAAACGACCCTTAGGCACTGCTAAACTACTTTTCCACTATAAGATTGGCTGATTTGGAAACTAAAATTTGAAAACTCGAGTTCTACAATCAACTGAGGCATAACAGGCATAAAGCCAGTCCATACCAAGAATGACATCAAAATCTACCATGTCTAACTCAATTAAATCAGCCATGGTACTCTTGTGATTGAAGGAAATGGGACAATCACGATAACACTCTCCGCTAGAATAGACTCACCATCAAGTGTAGAAACATTGAAGGGCTCAAGAAGTTGCTCAGGAAGAACATCAAAATGAAGACTTGGATCATACTAGTGACAACATTTGGCCAATCCTCTTACTCTCGGCGACTAGCGATAGCATAAAGACGGTTTACTTCTCTACCTGCCCTTGAAGTAGCTCATCTAGATGCAGCTCTATCTGGTGGAGCAACTAAAGAAGACTGGGCTTTATTGCCCCCATTACAATTACTCTGTCTGCTCTTAAGACACTCTCTCGTAAAATGACCATTCTGGCCACACTTGAAGCAACTAGTGGAGCCATCATGACACACCCTTGATTGGCTCCTACCACACTTAGCACATGCGAGAGTCTTAGTACCCCCTTGTGCCTTACTACCTTGCTAATGTGCAGGTCTAGTTCTGAAGTTCTGAGAATTTTGACTATTGTACTCATATTTGTTCCTTGGTGTAGGTGCACTAGCAGATGATGGATTAGGTCCTTTCTACCTATGTTGGAAAGAAGACCGGTTCGCATTACTCTTTTGCTGCACGAATTCATTCCATGATGTCTTAGCCATCTTATTCTCAAACTCTTCTCTATCCGTCAGCTAGTTTTTCTCAACTTGTTACACATGGATCATCAGCCCTGCTATGCCTATGTAACCTGTTAGCATGGTTGCCTTACTTTCTTTACTTGACACACAAGCCAACCCAACTACGAATAAACTCATTCTACTACTCATGTCGGCAATCATTTCTTTGCTTCTCTCAGCTCACGGGAAAAAAAATTCCTCATGAAAGCACTCTCAAAACAGCCCAACTCACAATCGGTTACGCGTAAGCACGAGTTAAAAAGAGACTTTTATAGAGATACACTCTATCGCACAAAGTGAGTATGAAAGAAGTTAAGAAATTCCTAAATTGTTCAGCCTCCTAATTATAGATGTGGCGCGCTTCACAACGATAACTAGGACTCTACAGACACGACTTCATAGACACCCTAGGATTCTTAAACTCTGTGCTTTGATAGCAAGTTTATCACACCCCGAGCTACACCCTGGACATAGCCGGCACTCGAGAACCATTGTTGGCCCTAAGTGAACCCTTAGCCCGGCCTACATACTCAGCGGAAGACTTTAAGCATTAAGAAAAGGATTCAAATGCTAAATAACTAAACTTTCTCAAATTGAACTCATAATATTTTAAAAATAAACATTTAACTTAGACAAAATGGCAACTCAAATCTGAAATAGCTCATCTAGATGCAGCTTAATCTGGTGGAGCAACTGAAGAAGACTGGGGTTTATTGCCCCCATTACCATTACTCTGTCTGCTCTTAAGACACTCTCTCATAAAATGACCGTTCTGGCCACACTTGAAGCAACTAGTGGAGCCATCACGACACACCCTTGAGTGGCTCTACCACACTTAGCACATGCGGGAGTCTTAGTACCCCCTTGTGCCTTACTACCTTGCGAATGCGCATGTCTAGTTCTGATGTTCTGAGAATTTTTACTATTGTACTCATATTTGTTGTTTGGTGTAGTTGCACTAGCAGATGATGGATTAGGTCCTTACTCCTTATATTGGAAAGAAGACCGGTTCACATTACTCTTTTGCTGCACAGATTCATTTCTTGATGTCTTAGCCATCTTATTCTCAAACTCTTCTCTATCCTTAAGATGGATTTTCTTAACTTGTTACACATGGATCATCAGCCTTGCTATGCCCATGTAACCTGTTAGCGTGGTTGCCTTACTTTCTTTACTTAACACACGAGTCAACCCAACTACGAATAAACTCATTCTACTCCTCATTTCGGCAATCATTTCTTTGCTTCTCTTAGCTCACGGGAAAAAAAATGCCACATGAAAGCACTCAAAAAACAGCCCAACTCACAATCGGTTACGCGTAAGTACGAGTTAGAAAGAAACTTTTATAGAGATACACTCTATCGCACGAAGTGATTATGAAAGTAGTGCAGGGATTCCTAAATGTTGCAGCCTCCTAATTATAGATGTGGTGCGCTTCACACCGATAACTAGGACTCTACAGACACGACTTCATAGACTCTCTAGGACTCTTAAACTCTGTGCTATGATACCAAGTTTGTCACACCCCGAGTTACACCCTGGATGTGAACGGAACTCGAGAACCATTGTACGCCCCAAGCGAACCCTTAGCCTTGCCTACATACTCAGCGGAAGACTTTAAGCATTAAGAAAAGGATTCATATGCTAAATAACTAAACTGTCTCAAACTGAACTCATAATGTTTTAAAAATAAACATTTAACTTAGACAAAATGGCAACTCAAATATGAACATAAGCCAATAACAAAATGATGATGAATGAACTAACATCTGACTGACTATCTATGACGGCTCTAAAACAACTTAGATAGATGTCGGGACAGGCCCATGACATCGTAATGAACTAAAATAATTAAGTAATGAAAAAAGGGGATCCTCCGAAATGCAAGGAGGCTCACCAATAACTCTGAAGCTCAACTGGATCAACGATGCATTGGATGCTGATCTTGATTACTTGTGTCTGCATTATAAGACGATGCAGGCCAACTGGCATCAGTACATTGAATGTACGAGTATGCGAGTTGGAATGCTAAACACAACTTAAGCTTGAAAACAGTCTGAAAGGAACTGAAGAAATTACCTAGTTCAACTCAACTCAACATAACAGAACTCATTCCAATATAAAGTAGTTTAAAAACAAGTGCAATATAAGGAAAAGCTATTTAAAACATGATGTCAACTCTGTGTATTTAGAAATACAATAATAACTCTGTATGTTTGCAAAGATACAATATGAACTCTGTTTATATATAAAAATACAAAATACTGTTGTGGGAGTTTATCTAACCGACAACCATCACTTAAGAGCTATAGTGATGATACAACATTTTACCTCACGCTGCCAAAGACAGTCCTAAACCTTGCTACATGGTTTATGGGGGCTGTGACTTATCTGAACTCTCCCCCAATCGATGGTCAATACTACTCCTAAAAATATAATATTAGCTCTTATGTTTAAAAACATACTTCTTTCTGTGATTTGAGATTAGTGCTCAAAATCTTAGCTCAAAGGCTATCTTGTAAATCAAAGTTTCCTCTGTTTCTTTATTTAGAAAGCGATTACTCTTTTATGAAAACTAGCCCGAAGGCTCCTTGGAAATTGCGGTTTCCTTTCTTGTTTAAATGCGAAAACCTTTTAAACCCTTTGGGAATACATAGCCCCCATATACTTCTTTGAAGAAGTGAACTTCAAACTTTACTCTTTACTCTTTATTCAACTTGAACTTTAAGTCTTAAAACAAAAATAAAAGCATTTGCAAAAGACTTCTTGAAAAGACTCTACGAACTTCCTAGACTTCGCTCTTGAGTTTCCTTGAATTTGAATTTATTGATTCAAGGTTATGATTCATGTTTTTGGATGATTTCTAGATGTTTAGAAGTCATTTAGAATAGTTAGAATCAATAGGAAGTGTTAGTACACTTTAGAAGGACTTAAATGAGCTAAACGACGAAAAACTGGTGAAAAAGATGATCCGGGTGCGTCCCTGGAGCGCCATGCCAGCCCCAAATTACTGGGGCTCCAAAATGGCGCACCGCCCCAGCCTTCCTGGCACTATGGGGTCGCATCGCGCCACCCGTTCCTTAAGCAAAAATCTGACAAAATTTTGGTCTCGTTTTCTGATCTTAAATTGATTTTAATTTATTCTTTTTCTCAAATTCACTTTAGAATCAAATACCCAAAACACATACACAAAATATAACTCATACAACTCAAGTAATCAACACTTTAATACCAAGAAACTCCTTAATCTCAACTCATATTCAAGAACAGAATCAATTCAAGCACAACTACTAAGAACATCAAATTCTCAATCTTTTTAGGATGAAAGTACGCTGAATTAAACATGCTTGGCACTTGTGTGAACTAACCCAATGCTATGTGATCTCACATACGTTGTAGAGATCACCCGCGACGAAATCCACAAGCTAAACTCGACGATCTTGACGAATCTTGCTTCTCTTCTCCTTTCTCCTCTTCTTTTCTCTTTTCTCCAAGCCCTAGCATATTTTCGTACAAGCGTAAACTGATATAATTCTAATTAGACCCTAACTTAATTACCAAAATTAATAGAAAATAATTAGGCAAGGAAAAGACCAAACTACCCTTTCAAAATCCGGATTGAACTTTCCTTACTCCAGCAGCCCAACTTCCAAAGGGAATAACTCACTCATACGAACTCAGAATCGTACAAACTCGGCGGCGTTGGAAAGATCATTCCGAGAGATTTCCTACCATATCTGGAAGTACCTCAAACTAATCATGAGCTAGAAGTTATGGTCGTTTGAAGTTGACCAAACACTCAACTTAACACACTTAGCAAATTTTTCTAGATATTTCATTCTTTCCAAAAATGAGTATTTGCTTTTTTTAATTTCTTTCTAGTTATTTCTAGTTATGGGGTGTTACAAGTATGATTGATGTGAGAGTCGAAAGCATATATATGAAACTTCAGGGAAGGGAAAATACAGATCTTCAAATATATTGTGCACAGATGGTACAAACCAAGTAATAGTGTCTTGTGCCTTCATGCAAATTTTACTACTTAGGCTCTCAAAATTTCTTAAACTTCTTATCTATATCAAATCAAACTTGGTACATCAACTTTCCTGTACCATTTAACCGCACTGTATGATAATTACACAATGTAGAATAATAAACTAATTTCTACAGTCTACTTACCCCTTTGAGCCCAGCCTCGTCATAATCATTTCTCTTGATCCTTCTACCCTACTCCATCTTTCCCCTATTTACTCGAAAAAGGGAATTAAGGGTGAAGATAATGAAAGTCAAATCCAAAAAGAGATAATCGGATGAGTCATTCAAAGAGTCTACCATCATACCAATATACCCTACCTTAACAAAATAGAGGGAAAACAAATAACATCATGATTAAGTTAAGCATGGAAAATGGATTCTTTTAATGGAATTCCCCCCTTTGATTCTTAGAGGCAGATGAATAACAATTTTAATAGACATAAGATTCACCTAGAAAAAAATACGAACGCATAATTGTCTCCAGATTGATATAGCCACCTCGACATTTTCAACATTATATAAGGATAACCCAAAAATAAAATCAAGAACCTATCTTAGTATCACTTATTGAAACTTTATCAAGAGGTTAAATACCGAATATGTTAAATATTGGAGAGTGCACAAAATAAATAGCATATTAGTTGGTGGTAAAACAAAAGAACGACCACCATGGTTTCTTCCCAAGAAAATATCAAAATGTACGCATGTAATGTAACAGTAAATCACTTGAAGCCTACAATTCAAATCATTTTTTAAAAGAATTTTGATCTTACAATTTTTTGTTATGTCTAATATAATAAGCACGGAAAAAATATTCTAAAAATAGGATATATATGGTGGTCCATGTGTGCACATAGAGAAATTTATAACAAAGAGAGAATAGTGGAGATAATAGATCGAGTAATTTAGAATGTACTTGGACAACACAAAAATGACATAGAAATATGACCATAACACAATTTTCAAAAAAGAACAAAACTTACTTGTTACACAATGATACAGTAAACAAGAAAATCAGAAGCTACAAGTGTACAATTGGTCAATAAGTTAGTATTGATTTTTGAATGCTTGAGATGATGAACATTATTATATTCAGAAATTGATCTGCAAATGGGGTTGGTATATTATCTATGTTTTAAATACTAACATGAAGCAGCAGAAGTAACCTGAAAGACAATGGAGTATTCAAGTACAAATACCATATCCAAAGTGATAGTCCTAAGTGGAGCTACTACTTGAAGAAGCTGGATAAAGCTCTTCCCGGTTGGCAAAGTTGGTGTCTGGCATCTCTCTGATTTTTCTACAATTATGTTGTACGGTTCGTCCTTCTCTTGCTCAGTTATATATAAGGGTAAATATTAGTATGAGTTGAATCTAAATATTCTTTCAACCTCTGAAAATGAATGACACAATATATATTGAATAACTTGAAAATAGACAATCGACATATTTGAAGAACTTTATCAACACATTGAAACAATACTTTTAAAAAATTTAGAAGTTAGTGAATGAATTTTAATTTAAAGTAACATGAAGCCTAAGAAGGAAAGCTGATGTTTCCTCTTCACCAGAGTAACTATGAACCCCAAACACAAAAGTCCACTGTAATAAAGTTCAGATCACCATAAAGTTTGTATATGAGTGTGATATTGTCTACCATGATCGTAAGGTTTTTCTCAAAAGATCTCACACTATTAAGAGATTCTACATCTTATATGTAGTTTCCAATCTTTTCTTCAGAGGTATATTAGCTATCTGGATTAGGTCCTATAATGTGTTAACACAACCATAATGAACACAAAAAGATACTTATTTTGTGGCTCTTAGTAAATATAACTAATTCACAACCGCCCTCTATTTCTTAATCCCTAGTCTTGATTTTCCCATATGTAAGCATCTAACGGAAAGATGAATGAGCTTTTTCTTAATGTTTTCCATAGATATCTAGTACTCACTTTCTAGATGACTACACTTAGTAGATTAATACCAACACAATCATTAATTAAGTACATGAAATGATCTCCAGTCTAGAGTAAATATGAATAAATATAGAAAAGAGATGTTCACTGAGGGGTGATCCTCAAGCGCATATCATTCTGGAACACCGAGAATGCAGTAATTTCGTTGTTCCTGGCTCATATCTCCTTCTCTCGCTCTCCTTGTCTATGTTTTTAAAAATACATGAAATATACACCATTTCTCTTTTTCTAAAGTTGTAGTGATTGACGTCTGAAGGATTTTAAGCAAATCATATCCTACAACAAAGAATACGAGAAATGTTTTGACCTTCACATTGCCCTATTTTGCTCCATTTTACAATGATCCATCACTACACATCTGATTTGTTGTTCTTATGATAATAATCACCCCACACTAGAAAAATCATGTAAATATCAAATGTGTAAGTGAGGAATTGCTAATGTATAATACAAAAAAAAAAGTTTGAGAAAATGGTCGTGTATATATAAAGATTTTCAGGTTCAAGCATATACTTCCGAACATATTAACACTTATACTTAGTAACAGAAGCCAAAAAAATACATTATTGACCTAGAATCTTCCTAATTAACAGGAGAGTATTTTGTAGAGGGAAAAGAAATGAAAAAGAGTTTTAGTTCATTCAAACATACTATCGAACACCAATTTTTAAATTAAGTTAACCAAGCAATATACAATTTAAAGATAGAACACATAATTTATAATACATCTCATAATATGTAATGACTTGTTCCCGTCGTTATAGAAAACTTCTTCGTAGTATTTGGAGTTTTCCCAACCTTGTCCAGATTTGGACGAAACCATAGTCTTCGAGGTGTAGAGAAATCTAGTAACAATCGGGTGGATCTATTATTGATTTGATTACATGAGTAGTTATATAACTCATTAAGGAATCCGTATGACTTTACGAAATTGAATTCGGGCGAGTAGAACTCCCAAAATTGATCCTAGCGTAAAGAGTATTTTCTGATCGTCGTGGGTAAGAGGTGTGATGTGAAATGGTATTTTGGAATTCTTTTAATTATCTCTCTAGTTCCATTTGGACTGCTTTGGCAGGATAGTTGCCACACTAGCGTGGCTGCTGCAGCGGGATGATGGTCGTTGTGGCAAGTACGACGAGACTCAAAATCAAAGATGAAAGATGAATAGCTCACTGTTACGTGGAAGCCGCTGGGGCGGGGGTTCTGGTCGCTTTTGCGAGGCCGCTGCAGCAGGACCGACGTGACTTAAAGTCGTAAATAAACCCCTAAACGACCTTATTTGTCACTTTTCAACTTTTAGAGCTAAGGAACGAACCCCAGGCGACTCTTACTCATTTTTCACCATTCTTGAGGCTAAGGGTAAGCTTTTCACTCATCGAATCCACTTTTATAGGGTTCATAGAATTGTTAGTAATCTGGGTAATAAATGATTATTT
>JAJOOH010035626.1:0-11555 GCA_029582605.1 Solanum gracilifrons | reverse complement strand
AAAAACAAAAAAAAATTGTAAGAGTCAAGATATGCTTTATAAGGCAAAAAGAAATTACCTACGTTATGTCTTACGAAGCATAAATTCAATTTTAGAATAGTATGCTTTACAAAATTCATAATTCACAAGTTATGTTTAACAAGGCAAAAAAAATTACAAGGCAAAATTCATAAGGGGAAATTCACAAGATACAAGTTATGTACAATCATAAATTTATTTTCAAAACATTGTGTATTAAGAAGTTCGTTACAAGGAAGAAGTTATATTTTACAAGACATAAAATCAATTTCAGAACCACAAAATTATATCTTTCAGATTTTATTTTTAAAAAAACGGAAAAGGGCCTAAAATACCCTTGAACTATTGGAAATGGTACAAAATTACCATCCATCAACCTATTGGCTCCCAAATACCCCCTAACATCCAACCTATTGTCTCTCAAATACCCTGACATCCACCTATTGGCTCCCAAATACCCTTGCATCCACCTTTGAGTCCAATATTGACCACTTTTATAACGGATTATCATTTAAATATTTTTTTTAAATATACCTGGCGACCATCTATTGACTACAATTTAATTACTTAAAATAATTTACAAATTCATTCATTTTACTCTATCCAAATTGACTACACTTGACTCAAGTTAATTATACCCGACCCAAATTAACTACACCCGCCCCAAATTACATTTACCCCACCAATTAAAACAAATACACCCTTTATTCCAACATTTCATTTCCTCTTTCAATCTTACTTCCCCAATATATTCGCTTACAATCTCAATTAACACTACCTAACAACACTCATTTATCACCATAAAAAATTATGAGTGTTTTGGTAATTTCTTATGGTGATACATGTGTGTATTTAAGTATTGTTTTTCGAGATTGTAGGCGAATATATTGGGAAAGAAGGTTGATAGATGAAGTGAAATGTTGGGAATGAAGGGTGTATTTGTTTTAATCGGTGGGTAAATATAATTTGGGACGCGTGTAATTAATTAATTTGGATAGGGTGTGATTAATTTGGATCGTGTATAATTAATAATGAGTGAGTTTGTAAATTAATTTAAGTAATTAAATTATATATATCCAATAGTTGGTCGCCACGTATTCAAAAAAATATTTAAATGATAATCCATTATAAAAGTGGACAATATTAGACCCAAAGATGGATGACAAGGGTATTTGGGAGCCAATAGGTGTATGGCAGGAGTATTTGGGAGCCAATAGGTGGATGGAGGGTAATTTGTACCATTTTCAATAGTTCGAGGATATTTTAGGCCCTTTTCCGAATAATATGTCTCTCAGTTCTCTAAATTTTTGCCAGATAAAACAAAAGTTCTCTAACTTATGACTTGCGAACTTAATACTACACAACTTATGTCTCTAAACTTTTATCTTGCGAAATTAGAACATAAGTAAGGATACTTTGACCCACAAATTTTCATTAAATAAGAAAGGGAAAAAGGACAAATATACCCCCGAACTATCGTAAATGGTATCTAAATACCCTCCGTTATACTTTTAGGACTCTCTTGTCCTTACCGTCCAAATTTTGGAGCGTATCTACCCTTATGATAGACGGCGGGACATATGGCATCATCTCAATGACCTACCCAAAATTATTTAATTTTTAACCCAAAAATTAAAATACCCGTGACCCGGATAACTTAAACACCCTGATCCAAATTATAACCCACAGACTGATCCAAATGAAAAAAAAGGCAACAACAACCATTGCCTCTTTCATCTATTCCTCACTTCTTCATGACATCTTTTCCAATTTCATCTTCTTCAATGCAACTATTGCCTCTTCAATGCCTCTCTTCTCCTTCGCTTTTCATAACACATTTTGAATTGCATTTTAGTATTTTATTGATTTTTTTCTCCCGATTATTATTTTTGTAGAAGCAATCATTTGGTTTGAGTATCAAGTGGAAGTTTCAGTAGTGTGAAGTTCGAGTATCCATTCATCGCCTAAATCGATGCCTCTTCCGATCAATTGAAAAGTGCGAGAAATAAAATTTTAGCATTATTCGAAATATTCATTGAGTACTACGCCAAATTCCATCTTCTCCTCTTCCAAAACTGGAGCATCTGCAGCTGCTACCAGGGCGGCGACGACGGCTGCAGAACTACCTCTTTCGGTGCTTTGATGGAGGCAAGAGGACAAGAGAAAGTTGCTCGGCGCTTGTGAAATTTGGGAATGCGAATGGGGTGTTCTAGGGTATTGGTGGGGGAAGGAAATTGAAGCTTTCAATTATTTGAAGCTTGAAAAATGAAGAACTTGGCCGGAGTTCTTGAGAAATCGAAGATTTCAGTATAACTAGAGAAGATGGAGAAGTGTTTTGGGTTATAATTTGGGGTGGGTAGTATATTATTTGGGTGGGTTTTTAAAGTATTTTGGGTTGGGTCTTTAAAATTATGGGTCAAAATTTAATGAATTTCGAAAAGGCATTTTAGATTGAGACACATGTCCTGCCGTTAGTAGAAAGGGTATATACACACCAAAATTTGGACGGTAAGGACGTGAGAGTCCTAAAAGTATAATGGAAGGTATTTAGATACCATTTACGATAGTTTAGGGATATATTTATCCTTTTTCCCAATAAGAAATGGAAACGAAAATTAAAGCTCATTTCAAAATAGGGTCAATCCATGCAAAAACTTGTTTTGAGAAAGGCCCAAGTGATTTTCAGTAGGGACAATTTCTCATATAGCCACAGGAATAAATTTAATTAGGTTCATTGGCTATAGTTTACATATTTACAGGTTGTAGATACAATTTTAATGGTTATAGGCAAGCGTATTTGTATAATTTGCTATTATTTGGTATTTTATACAAAACGAAAATTCAAACTTTTTAAAAAGATAATGACGGTAATTTCGATTGGGAAAAAGTAAACAATTCCTTAATTCATGGAACAATATCTCTTTAGACTTTCATACCAAATATGACTTTCCTTCCTTCCGTAAATGTATAAATTGATTTCTATTTGTTATTGTATAAATTATTATTGATTGATTCAATTCATTGATGACTCTAGTTTATGTGGAATTAGTGTTTGTATAAATTAGTTATTTCCCTACATAATTGTATAAACAGATTCTTCAAAGGTGGTTTGTATTTGTATATTTATTATATGCATAGGTCTGTTTTATTTTTGGTAGAATTAGTGTTTGTATATGTATAATTGATTGATGACTGTAGTTTATGTGGAATTAGAGTCTGTATAAATTAGCTATTTACATTTGTAATTGTATAAAATGAGTAGTTCTGACAACTGATTTATATTTGTATGTTTTGTATATGTATAATTCACATATTCTATTTTTTTTTGTGGAATTAGTGTTTGTATATGTATAATTGATTGATAATTGTTTATTATGTGAAATTATTGTCTGTATCAATGAGCTATTTTCGTCTGTAATTGTATAAAAGGAGTAGTGACAATTGATTTGTACTTAAATATCTGTATATGTATAATTCACAACTGATTTGTACTTATATATTTGTCATAATATCTTCCAAAGCTATTTTGGATGTTTCTTCATCCATAATTTTGATTGTATCTAATTATAAATTTGAAAAATCATATGAAATTGCAGTCATATACAAATACAAATCAAATGGATAAGAATGAAACCACAAAAAGGAAGAAACTTAACTGCATAACAATTACCCTGAAAATCAGGAAGCGTGATTTGAGAGGGAAGAACTGAAAATATTTTGAAATCAATTTGTGTTGAGGGATTTAAGGAGAAAATAAGGTAAAGGATTATGAAGAAAGAGAATGAATCATTTGTATATATGGAAAGGGACAGCTGCACGCTTATACAAACAGAAAAGGTAAGCAATGTAATTATGACCAAGAATTGGTGGCGATTGGTAATTAAAGTAAACTCTAGCTATAATGACTAATTAACTAGTATAAGTTTGGTTAACCTTGTAATTTTTCCTTTTCAGTATTTATTGTAAAAAAAAGAAAGAAAACAAACTTATGCATAGGTATCATCAACTTGATTCGCACAAATCTCTACTTTGAGGTGGTGTCTAATTGTTGCCCCTAAAATTCCTGGTCTTTAATTATGTTATTTATGCCCTCCAAGGCTTTAAGTAATAAATTAGTGAGCAAAAATACTCATGAAATAACAAACGACTTTTTACGAGGCATAAGTATATGTTTTCGTATAATAATGTCCATGTAACGACCCGAACCATCGTTAATTAGGAAAAGCAAAAATTCGGAAATTTACTGGGCCATTGTCTCGCCAGGGTGGCAGCGCCACAACGGGGCAAGTAGTCTCCAGGGCGGGATATGCGAGATAAAATGTAAATAACGCGAATTCTTATTTCCTGATTCTTCCTAAAATACCTAAATTAGTCGTAAAACACCCTAGAAACCCCCAAAAAGCTGCTCTAAGCTTGGGAAGGAAGGAGAAGGAGATTTCTAACATAAAGAGGTCGATGAATTGTGGATTTCCAGTCAAGATCACTGTCACGAATCCCGGAAACAAGAATCGAAGTCAAAAACTCCATGCAACTGATTGGCGCCCAAGTAGGCTAGGTTTTATTAATTTGGTAGTTATAATTTTGTACCCTCTGTATAGTATAATAAAAGTCAATGGTAGGATTCATGCGTAGGCCTTCGTGCACTGAATGAAAGATGATTAAATCCTAAAGAGAAGCCTTAGATGATGAACTAGGGCTAAGAATGGTCGAATTAATGCTTACATGATATGTGTCGATGAATAGTTCATTGGCATGGTTGTGATTTCGTGTTGTGTGGGGTATGTTCGTTCTTGCTTCGTTATACTGCATGAATATATGAAAGTGCTGCGTTATGGATCACACTAATCGGATATGAAAATAATTGAATGCGGATGCCATGAATCATGACTTAATTGTATGATTTTGATAATATACTTGTGATTGTGATTGTGGCTTATTGTATAGATTAGGTGTTGCGTTCCAACACACTAACTTGGATCGGTTGCCATGTTCTGGCATAAATATGGGATCAGGTGCCACGTTCCGACATAAATATTGGATCGGGTACCACGTTTTGGTATGCTAACAATTTGGGTTTGGGTCCCTTGAGAGGACCAATGACTTGACATAATTGTAAATCTTATAATGGTGAAGTTACGTTTTATTCGTAAGTGATAGTTGATGTTGTTTCCCCGAAAATTGTAACTGATTATAAAGACCTACTTATGTTTTCTCCACTATGCTGATTTAATCCGATAAGTATCTCGTTGTTGAATAAAACTGGAATGGCCAAGGGTTCAAGAGTGATAATGATGAAAGACAAGGGTTGTCTGTACGATGCAAGGGTGAGAAGTGGGGGTAGTGTACGTGATGTAATTAATTAGGGATTTCACCTAAGGAAAAGCGGCTCGTGGTTAATAGTTAGCAAGCTTGATATAATGTACCACGTGACGAAGGCAGGGTAATATAAAAGATAAAGTAATGGTATGCAGTGGGTGGTTAGTCGGAATTCTTGTAGTTATATTCGTGGTCTCTTCTATGTGTTAGAATGGCTAGACTATGATCAAGAAATTAGTGAGTGGGTTAAATGATGAGGTGGTTAGTAGTAAGAGGTACTAGTGTAATTTCTGAGGTATCCAAGCGAGGGTAAATGTGGAGAAGCGAGTGGTCTATGTCATAATCTTGCTAGTTTATTTCTTATGTTTTGTTGTGGGAGTCGGGTTGACCAATGATGTCTACCAGTACGTGTGGTTTTGTACTGATACTACTCTTGCTATGCCTTTTTGGTATAGTCTGGATGTAGGTTGGTGATGTTTCATTAGGTGAAGATGAAGAAATTCTCCAGCAACTTCTATTTTTCCTTCCGCATGGTGGGAGCTGTGTCTTTTATTTATTATGTCCAGTTTGTACTCTTAGTAGCTCTTGTACCTGTTTAGACTAGATCCTTGGGGATGTTAATTACTTTACAAGTCTTAACCAAAATTGTATTAAAGGTTCTTATTTATAAAATTTCGTTAGTATATTGTATTTCTGTTTTATTTAATTTCCTCATGTTGTAACTGTTGGGATAAGAGGGTTCTCCTACTTAGGTGATAGTCTGTAGGTGCCCTCAGGGCCCGGTGGGTTGGGTCGTGACAAATTGATATTAGAGCCTAAGTTACCGGTCTCCCAGTACAAGAGCAAAATGTGGACTAGAATCCTACGGATTGGTGTGTTGACGTCCACATCTAATCTACAGGAGGCTAGGAAGCATTCTAGGAAGTTGTTCCACTTGTTCTCTCTTTTCGTGTGAAGTGTCGCTTGTGGTATGGGTCGAGTTCAATTGGTATCTCAACCAAATGAACGAGACGTCGTGGTCACGACGGAGGGGCCACAAACAAATCAAATTGGAACTGAGAAGGTTCCAATTGGTAGCTGGCCCTAGGGGCGGTAGAAATACATGGATGATCAGGAATGGTCATCCATGGAGCGAACTAACTAATAATTGAATTTTTCTGTGAGTGTATCTTGGAAACTGTGAATGTGTGCTTTGTGTTTCTGAATTAACTATGAATGTGAAGTTGAACATGCTTGAATGTGATGATATGATTTTGTGTACTATAAATGTGTGTCTAACTTTTGTTACATGCAAAATGTTGGCCTAGTTGTTGAAGTTATGCAATATGTAAATGTATCGTGAAACTCATTGTGAAAAGAAGGTCCTAACTAAGTTCGAGGCAAGGGTCTAGATGAGTCATCAGGTGATTCATAAAACAAATCTTGACGTGCACTGCGCTTGACTAAGGGTCGTGTGAGTGTCTAGGTGTATCCTAGGGATGTGCGGGTTGTGGTATTGAATTAAGGAGAACGAGTTGGGTGTGTATTGCGAGATTGACTCGAGTAGATATGGACTATCTAACTAAGGGAATTATCCAAAAATTGTCTGGTAAAGCTGGGAACCTTTGCTAAATTTAGAAAAGAGAAAAATCAGAAAAATTGTTGGCAGGGATTCTGTTTCCATTTGGGTTGTTGGGGCGGGATTGTTCCCGCCAAGGCGAGGCCGCTAGTGCAGGATTCCTCCAGCCAGAGCAGGACAGGGCGAGACAGAATCTCAGCCCTGTCTCCCTGTTTTCCTAGTCACAAATTCGGACCCCGAATGGAATCCGAACTAACCCCTGCAAGTCAAACAATGCTCAACAATAGAACATGAAGTCATAATCTTAATATTTAAATAACGGCTGTATCAGACAACAAAAACTAGCATCGATGTGCTTACAAAACATAAAAGAAAGGCGAAAAGTTAAAAGTAAGGTAAAGATTTGTCCTAAGGTACAAGCCTAAAGAGGGGTGAAGAAACAATCAAGAACCCTGGGATTGAGAGGTGTCATCGTCGGAGTCTAGATCCTCCGGAGGCACCAAGCCTGTCATGGCCTCCTCCAGACAAGAGAATTGCTGGAAATCTCCCTTGTTAACTATGGGAATCTCCTGTCTGGGATGACACAAGTAAACATGATCTTCACTGCCTTTCATATCCGAACCAACAGACGGTCCCTTGCCAGAACCTTCCTCCTTTCTTGGAGCAGCTCACGATGAAGCATCTCAAGCTCTAGGGTAGTGTTGGGGGGAACCGGAGTGGTGTCAGCAATGGGGCGCCCCATCCTCCTCTAGACAGCTGCCAAGTCCTCCTCTACCTGTGCAGCTGAGAGTGGAGGCTGGGACCTGGTGGGACGAGTATCGTCGCCTCCCTCATCGTCCGACTCGGCTGCCGCCTGACTGCTGCTGGCCCTGTCCGTCCTATTCCTCTTACTCCGTGAAGTAGAGCCCTGTCTAACCAAAAGAGGGTGAAGAGGGGGATCCATAGGAAATACTTCATTAGTATCTAGAAGCGGCGCCCCCGCCTGTTTGCACAACGCAGTGATAAGTCCCGGTATGAATAAAACCTTCTTGTTACCCCGGTAGAACATCTTCCACTCCGAGATAATCTGCGCCCCCATATTCAGCTCTATACCCTGCACCGCGCACGCCACCACCAATGCCCGAGAAAGTGTCACGTCCATACTATTGCCCAACGGGGGAATCCTTCTAGTGACCAAGTGAAGCCACCTCTTAGCATCTGGTGACCAATCAACACTAGTAATCATCTCCGCAGAAGGCCAATAGACCTGGTACCGGCGCACATGCTCGATCAAGGTATCCCTTAGCCAACCCAGATCCATATCTCTCAGCTTGGCCTCGTACTAAGCATTTGAGACCTCCGGCACCTCTAGCACCTCCTTAATAGCGGTGGCATTCAGGGGGATGTCAACCCCCGGATGTGGATGATGAGGTGAGGGTCGTCCCAGCGAACGGTGGACAGGATAGCGTAGAACTCCCGCACCCAGTCAGCACGTGCAACAGGGGGAGCCTCGGTCAGTGAAGCCCACCCGAACTCCATCAAGCGAGCATAGAAAGCAGGCTTTTTCTCCTCCAGCTTGAGTAAGACGAAGCCCCTCTTACAGCAAAACTTACTGTTCTGAAAGTCTTGAAATCTCTCTCGACTAGCAGTGTCGGGAAATCGGATAAAAGGGAAATTTTCCTCATTTGGACCTTTCATTTAGAGAACCTGCAAAAAGTTAATAAGCGTGTTAGAACACCGGGGGAATTAGGCAAGGTCTGGTTAGAAAAGGAAAAGAGAAAATTCTGAGTAAGGAGGGACTAGGCAACATGTTTCCGATATCCCACCACAGCGGCCCAAATCCTGCCACAGCAGGATGATTGAGCCCGCCACAGCGGGATGAAGGTCGCCATATCGGACTTCATCTGGGACGAACAGCAGGCACAATCATGGCGCGTCTTCGTCCAAATCCCCATTTTTGACAGAATTTCAGCAAATCAGGGTATTTTAACTACCATAGAACCTAAATATGCTCTTATTTCAGCAAAATAACCCATAAATAGTGCCCAAATCCAAGTTTTCTATCAAGAAACCCTTCGACTTCCCCCACCCATTTTTGTACCGATTCGACCGTGTTTTTACAAAATCCTTACACCCAGAACGTTGTGAAGACGTTGGGGATGCAAGGGGAGTGACCATGCTACGTTTTTCTATCAAACTAGCAACCTATGTTCAACTTTTCGAATAACTACCCGAAAACCATTCCTAACCAATCATTTATCAACATTCAATCGTTGTTAATCAAGCATTGAAGTGAAGAGCGTATTGAGCTAAAATCTTACCTTAGAATTGACGGTCAGAGCAAGTGAATCGAGAGGGTTTGGGAGAGTTTTGAATAAGAAAAAGGGAGAAATGAAGAAACCATTCCCCCTTTACTGTTTCTCGATCTCCCACCTCAGCGGGAGATCCTCGCTACAGCGGCCCCGCCTCAACGAAAGGGATGCTGCTCTGGTGGGTCAGACCGGGTAAATGAAACACGTTCGTTTCTTCGTGTTTGCCTTAAACACTTAACCGATCACTTTGGGTATAGCATTTTGTGTTTCAGTTGAAAGAGTCACCATCCGTCGTGGTTTTTGTAATGGTATAATTCTTAGTTAGAAATAACTCGAATTAGGGCGTGTGATGATCCGTGCACTAGTCGTTCGGGGACGAACAAGGGGTAAATTGGTATCTATTGTAACGACCTGAACCGTCGATAATTAGGAAAAGTAAAAATTTGGGAATTTACTGGGCCACTGTCCCACCAGGGCGGCAACGCCACAGCGGGGCAAGTAGTCGCCAGGGCGGGATAGGCGAGACAGAATGTAAATAACGCGAATTCTTATTTCCTCCTTTTTCGTAAAATACCTAAATTAGTCGTAAAACACCCTAGAAACTCCCAAAAAGCTGATATAAACCTATGAAGGAATGAGAAGAAGATTTCTAGCGTAAAGAGGTCGATGAATTGAGGATTTCCGGTCAAGATCACCGTCACGAAGCCCAAAAGAAGGAATCAAAGTCAAAAACTCCATGCAGTTGCTTGGCGCCCAGGTAGGCTAGGTTTTATTAATTTAGTAGTTATAAATCTATACCCTTTGCGTAGTATAATGATAGTCAATGGTAGGATTCATGCGTAGGCCTTCGTGCACCGAACGAAAGATGATTAAATCCTAGGAAGAAGCCTTAGATGATGAACTAGGGCTAAGTATGGTCTAATTAATATTTACATGATATGCGTCGATGAATAGTTCTTTGGGAAGGCTGTGATTTCCTGTTGTGTAGGGTATGTTCGTTCTTGATTCGTTATACTGCATGAATATATGAAAGTGTTGCGTTATGGATCACACTAATCGGATATGAAAATAATTGAATGCAGATGCCATGAATCATGACTTAATTGTATGATTTTGAGAATATACTTGTGATTGTGATTGTGGCTTTTTGTATGGATCAGGTGTTGCGTTCCAACACACTAACTTGGATCGGTTGCCATGTTCTGGCATAATTATGGGATCGGTTTCCACGTTCTGGCATAAACATTGGATCGGGTACCACATTCCGGTATGCTAACAGTTTGGATTTGGGTCCCTTGAGTGGACCAATGACTTGTCATAATTGTATATCTTGTAATGGTGAAGTTGCATTTTATTCGTAAGTGATAGTTGATTTTGTTTCCCTGAAAATTATAACTGATTATAAAGACCTACTTATGTTTGCTCTACTATGTTGATTTAATTCGATAAGTATCTCGTTGTTAAATAAAACTGGAATGACCAAGGGTTGAAGAGTGATAATGATGAGAGATAAGGGTTGTCATTACGATGCAAGGGTAAGAAGTAGGGGTAGTGTATGTGATGTAATTAATTAGGGATTTCACCTTGGGAAAAGGGGCTCGTGGTTAATAGTTAACAAGCTTGATATAATATACCACGTGGACAAAGGCGGGGTAATATAAAAGATAAAGTAATGGTATGCAGTGGGTGGTTAGTCGGAATGCTTGTAGTTATATTCGTGGTCTCTTCTATGTGTTAGAATGGCTAGGCTATGATCAAGAAACTAGTGAGTGGGTTGAATGATGAGGTGATTAGTAGTAAGAGGTACTAGTGTAATTTCTGAGGTATCCAAGCAAGGGTAAAGGTGGAGAAGCGAGTGATCTATGGCATAATCTTGCTAGTTGATTTCTTATGTTATGTGGTGGGCGTCGGGTTGACCAATGATGCTTATCAGTATGTGTAGTTTTGTACTGATACTACTCTTGCTATGCCTTTTTGGCATAGTCTGGATGCAGGTTGGTGATGTTTCATTAGGTGAAGAAGAAGAAATTATCCAGCAGCTTCTATTTTTCATTCTGCATGATGGGAGCTATATCTTTTATTTATTGTGTCCAGTTTGTACTCTTAGTAGCTCTTGTACCTGTTTAGACTTGATCCTTGGAGGTGTTAATTACTTTACAAGTCTTAACCAAAATTGTGTTAACGGTTCTTATTTATAAAATTCCGTTAGTATATTTAATTTCTGTTTTATTTAATTTCTGCATGTTGTAACTGTTGGGATAAGAGGGTTCTCCTACTTAGGTGGTAGTATGTAGGTGCCCGCACGGCCCGATGGGTTGGGTCGTGACAGTCCACGATTTATGTCATGAAATATCTATATATGTATATATTGT
>JAJOOH010035625.1:0-11295 GCA_029582605.1 Solanum gracilifrons | reverse complement strand
TATTATATTAAAAACATGGTATTTGGAGTTTGCCAAATTTCAAATATAACTTTGAGGATTTTTCATGGTCAAATGTTGACTTTCAAATAAAATAATTTTTTTTTTTTAAATCTAAATAATTTTGTGGTGCAATGGATCCTTATTTGTATATTATATATGTTTACACCAAATTAAATAATTTAATTTCAACATTTAAAAAATCAAAGTGAGAATACACACTTAATTATGATTAAGTGATAATTATTTGTATGAAAGATATATATTTTATATTTTGTAATGATTTATTTAATTGAATACAAACTTTAAGATTGTATATCAATAATACATAAAATAATTAGAGTAATGATTGAAGAATTCGTTTGATAAAAACAAGATTCACGTCAAAGTTTAACGATTGATAAATTAATAAATTTGAATCTTTTAAGGTTATAAAAAATTGTATAAAAATAGATTGGAATGAAACAATTGAAGAAAAAAAAATGATTATAAAGATCAACATTAAAGAGTCAATACTTTTATTACATTACATATATACTTTGTTGTCCAATAACAAGAGAAATCTCATTGAGTGATGCTCCCTTTATATCAAGGTTGTCCTTTTACAAGAGGAATTTACCAATTTGGACATAATTTTTTCCTTCAAAATAGAGAATAAGGTTATTGAAAAAAAGTATTAGTAAGTGATAATTGGTTTTTGTTCCGTTGAGTAAATAACTTAGCATTCAATCGAGTGAGTCATTTAACTTTTTTTTGGAGCACAGGGATCAGCATGTTATATTAGATCAATTCTAAGAGATATGCACATAAAATACTGAGTTTTGTAGAAAGATCATGAGTTCACGTGCATCATAATTTATATCTAAATCCACCCCTGTTTACCGCTTATCAGGCCTATCCAGACGTGTTCATTTGCTATATGAATCTCATGATTACAACTTACTGCTAATTTAAGCTTTACAATAGAAAAATTGAGTTATTTATCAGTTCAACTTTATAGATGATCATATCAGCCATAACCTGAGTTCTACATCTTCTAGTTACTATAGCAATTCTTTTTGTAATGGTGGCGTTCAGATCCGCCTACACAGATTACTTCACCAAAACTTACTGTCATTCTCCTGCATAAATACCGAGCAACTTTGTCCCCCAGTTTTATGCAGATGAAATGAAATCACCTAGCGTACTTCTGGTAGATGACATAATTTGATTTGTACAACTTTGTTTCTATGTTATCTCCTTCAGAAACAAAATGCGGGTATTCTCACCTCTTCCATTTAACAAATTAAACTACAAACAGGCAAAACAGCATCAAATACAAATGCAATTCCATACTTTTTTTTCTCTATTCAATTAAACAAATACAATATAGAGAAGATGTGGAACTCTTTGGATCAAGCTGATTTCATTATCAGGTCGAATCAACCTCTCATATGTCACTAAAATCTCCTATAAAAATGAATCAGATTGTATGTTGGAGGATTATACAGTATATTTTACAACATGAATCACTGCATATGTAAGGGGTAACACTGAAGCTAAGTTTCTGATACTGTTTCAAGAGAAGACACTGGTGTTATCGTGGCTGACAACCAATGTAATAAAGCTTCATTCACTATTTCTGGAACTTCGTCGTGGGGGCAATGACCTGCTTTCAGGTTAACAATGGTTGTGTTTGGATAGAACTCCTTAATCTGATTGGCTTTGGCAGGACCAACCCAGGGGTCTAGGTCACCCCACAGCAACAACAATGGGCAAGAAAGTTGTCTCAACACATTGTTAAGTGTATACTTTCTCTGGTTTGAAATGAATCGTGTCATCAAACTGTAGATTGCAAAAGAAGAGGGCATTGGATAAGTTTCTTAAACTAGAAAACAGGAATTCAACAAAAAAATCAAAGGTATCTATTCAATAAAAAAGTAAAGCAAATAAACTAATTTCCAAGCAACCTGGTCCTGATGAGGTATACCAGTGATTGCGTTACATAATATCTGATGTTGGAAGTATGTCTTATGTTTCATATAATTATGAAGTTTTATCCCGTTATTATAAGGCTGAAATGGCATGATAAGGAGGGTGAACTGTCTGGCTACAACCGTCGAATCAAGTTTTCTCCCTTCTCCTTGTATTTGAACATTGACCAATTACGCATTTTCTTATAAAGTCCTGGGTATTTCGGTTTTAAGTTCCGAAGGAAACACTATAAGGTGGTTGACTGGGATACGGAGTTTAAGAGAGAAAAGACTTTTGACTTGTGGTTTGAAACATGCCATGACATATCTGTAGCTATAAAAGTATGTCACTAAGAGTAAAATGAGAAGTTAAAAAATGGTTTCTACATATAGAAAGGCGTCAATATTTTTGGAATAGACTAAAAAGCGAAGAGTATCACAAAAAATGGAATTGAGGGAGTATGCTAGACCTATAAGAGAAAAGGACTTGATAAGAATGAAGGAAATCTTTCTTCGTAAGGTTACTTAAGAATAATCCAAATTATTTGGGTGAATTTCTAATAATACTGTTTCTTTACCAAACCGTATAAACTAATACTATTTTAGCTATTAAATGGAAGCAAAAATGTAGACAGCTGCATTCATACCGGTAATAAACCTCCCCTGCATTTGGGTCAGCTGCAGGTTTGGTAATTGAATCGATGAGATAATCATCCACGTTTGAAGAATTTATGTAGACCTTCAAGTGAAAACACATAAAGCAAGTCAGTTGTTTGATAATAGTGGCTGAAGATAATGAATGGGTAAACATATAAAATGCAATTAGATGCAGATAAGCAGACGCATCATGCCATTAACAAACAGATGATGTTCAAGACATCATTCTGCCACAGTTTGACCGCCATTAGTAAAAATGAAAAGAAGACAATGTCGAGAATAGCCTCAGATAGAAGGAACCATCAACTTTACAAATTCCACAAGTGAGCTTTGACAGTGATTAGATTCATCTTTGAATGTGAAAAAAAAAAGGTTTAACCTTTGGAAAAAAGCATAAGGGTTTTAGAACGACAAAATAAAGAACACAATCTCCAACTTTTGCAATTCAACACCTTGAAACAAATCTACAGAAATTTTAGTAAAAGAATAAACATTAGACTCTTGAAAGGAGAAAAAAGATCAAGAAATTGGGTAAGAGATATCAATCCATAAGAGTCGAGCGTGGACCTTGGAACCTCAAGAACATCAGTGCTAAATATCAAGGATGAATGAACTACATTATTGAAAGAGATCTTTTGCCTGCTTATCCATTTCTAAACATTGTACCATATTAAGAAGACATCAAGAAAGTACTGTTTCTGATTGTCAGTTCAATTCTAAGATATGCATTACACGGATTTACACATGTCTGTAAAGCTAAAAGATAGAACAGTTATGCATAAATTGGTGATATAGAAATTGGAAGAAAAGAAACTTGATTTGCTATAAAAGGAACATACGCTCTTCAGAACAGATTCAATACGAGCTGGTTGCTTTGATTGCCAGAAAACGAATCCAAGGACTACACGTTGAAAGCTTTCCTTTAGTGGCTTTAGGATAAATTTCTGTAAGGCTGTTTCTTCAGTTCCTTCAGCTGCACTGCTGACATCCCCAAATTGTCCTGCGCTATTCAACAGTGTAACTCCCTTGACTTCATCAGTGAGTGACGCTGCTGCTATCAAAGCAGTAAATCCTCCAAGACTGTTATATAATACATAACATATTCACATTTAAATTCAAATTCATTACTACAAAGTATATGCTAAACTGTAGCAACAAGCTAGAAAAGAGGGAAATGAATCTTAACAATTTCAAAGTCCAAGAACTTATAACTGATGCACTGTTTATGCAAATAAAATGTTACTGCAATCATTTTTACTTATTTTACCAGATAAATCAAATTTTGGTATCTTCGCTAGTTCCAAATCAAAGTGATGCTAATCTGTTATATCATCTGAATGTAATACGTCCATAAATAAATAATTAACTTATTTAGAATAATTGTGCGATGTGATTCTTTAGAAACCATAATTTTTAAGTAGCAGTAATTGGTAAAAAATGTAGAATTAATTAATTCAGATTCACTACATGCTGCAATTTTCCAGGAAGTCAATATATTGTTCTCTAGACATTCCTAGCAGCCTGTAAATGAAAATTCGGCATTTCTATCTTTTTTCCAAAGGAGCTCAAACAGACTGACATAAATTCTCCAAAAGTATGAGCGAAAACAGCCAGGACAAAAGAAGTGACATCAGAGCAAGAAAGGGTTGATCCAATTGTAGAGACCCACCACATCCAACAATGCGGCAGGGGGTTCAAGTCACCAAGGAGGAAAAATGGTAGTAAAAACTACTGGTATCCTTGGGCAGGTAAGGCTGCAGATGGGGCTTAGCAACTCACGAAAGGTAACTAGATTAAAGATTAAGGATATGATTTTATAGAAATTTACAAAGACAGCTGCTCTCTTAAGCTACGAATCCACCAATGTGTAATGAGACATTTCTTGTATTATAAAATTAAGACTTAAGACATTTCTACATGATATTAGAGAATTTCCATCGCTACCAAACCTTTTGAAGCCACTCTATGTGAAATCTTAGGGACAATGGTTAATCCATCCTGATTCCTAGCTACCAATTAATGGTGATCGCCTCAATTAACTTACAACCTTTATTTCCAGAAAGTAAATTAGAAGATTTGAAACTGGTAACTTAAGTAAATTGAACAATATGCATAAGAATTACAGTAGATGGTCAAAAGGAAAACAAGGATTTCCAACATCCAGTAAATTCATTGAAATGACAAGTTGTTAAATGCACGAGCTAACCTGTTTCCCACTAAAACTGCTGGTTCTTTCACAATTTCCTTCAAGAAGTCGACAACCTGATCTCTCCAAATGAAGGCATCATAGTCTATTAGTGCCTTCTCGCTCCAACCAAATCCTATCAAATCCAGAGCATAAACCTTGTATTTTTTAGCCAGTTCTGGTATGTTATACCTAAGAAAGCAAGAAAGACAGCTCAGAAGCTTAAAAGAAATAGTACTATGTGAAGAAAAATTCAAGTCCCAAAAGAATCACAACATTAGCATGTGTCTTCAAAGCACTAATCAATATAACTAAAGAAATATGAGCAACATATAAAGAATACAAGTACTTCCATAAGACCATAACTGAAATTAATATCTGTAATACTTGCAAAATCCCGTTCAAGCAGAAATGACAATAATTTTTCAACAATGTTTTGGGCTTGGGACTTTCATGTTGGAGGTCTCAAGTTCAAAACCCCTTGCTAGCAAAAGCAAGGGGTTTTCCTTCTGGGTCGAGCTCATCGCACCGGGCTTGCCTAGTGCGGGTTACCTCTCTTATGTGGTTTGCGAGCTATTACATAGGAGCGGGGAATTTTACCATGTGCGCACCCAAAGGATAGCGGCTGTGGGTTTCCCTTGTCATAAAAAAAAAAAAAATGCACCAGTAATTTGATCCTAATGCTATACAGTCCTCCAAAGTAAAGTTCTTAATTTTAGCAGCAGCATTACAATTTTATGCACAACTAATTTATAATTGATCTCAATCTATCACCACTAAATCTCATGGAAAAAGGTCATGCAGACACATGGGATAGTAATTACCTCCAGTGAAAGGCAGAAGCACCAAATCCATGAATTAGAACAACTGGAAATCCTTCTCCTTCCACTACATAATGAATTTTGTGTCCGCGCCACGTCCAATAGTTATACCCCTCTGGCTTAAATGGCAATCTTTCCAAACCTATATCATCAATCCCTTGTCAAGTAACTCACACTTACACAAATATAAAGAAAATTCCCAAGTTACAAACAGGTAACGGACTTAACCTTTAGAGGGTTCAGCAACTACAGAAGTGGTCATAACTGAAGCTCCAGCAGCAACTATACCATTAAAAGTAAAACCCCTTCTACTCAAATCGCATTTCCCCCCTTCACCCAAAAGAAAAAAAAAACATTTCTTTTAAATTTTTCAAGAAAAGTTGGCATTTTTCAAATCAAGATTCAAAATTGATGGGTAAATTGGAAACTTACTGAAATGATAATTTCTTCCAGGCAAAGCTAATCTGGTACCTACAGGATTCAACCATTCAGTTCCAACAGTGGCACAAGAAGTTAACATTGATTAAATTACAACCTATAAATCCTCGAAAAGCTATACTAGGTCACAAAGTAGAATTTAAAGGTTCAATCAAGGGGCAATACTGAATTTTTTTTGTGTGTTGGTATGTGGCTGCTATTCATTTTGAGCTGGTGGTAGTATAATGGCCAAGTACTTCAACAGAGAAACACTTCTTTATGCTTTTGTGTTCAGATTTAATGTTTTTTTCTCAAATTTATAAGCTTTTGTCCGAAGCAAAAATTGGATTATAGTCAGGACTCAGGTCCAGCTCAACGCTTGAGCTATATTTGCCCTTCAGAGATAATATATTACTAAGTATGGATTTTTTCCTCGTTATTCAATTTTGATTTTTAATCCAAAAGCTATTCAATTATGAATTTTTCTTTTCAAAGATAACTTAACTATCAAAATTTTACTTACAAAGTCATTTTTATCTATATGCTTGATTTTTTCATTAAAATTTATTTATATGCAATTTTTATTTAAAATTAAAATTTTAAGAAATAAAAATATATGTAATTAAACCATTTTAAGAAATTAAATCCCTCATTCCGTTGAGTTTTCTATCATTTCAAAGTAATTCTAGTTATTGTAATATGTTTTTTTTTTTTTTGTTAAGAATCTGTATCACGTCGGTCTTGGGACAATTTAATACATATCTAAATTTAAAAACTACAAAGTGCTGCTGATTAATCACTACACAAATATAAGGCCAAATAACTTAAATAGATATTTTTTAGTGGGTTGGGTGATTAAAACAATTTAAATAGATACATTTTTACTTCTTAAAATTTGGTTTTGAATAAAAACTGCGTATTAACAAATTTTAATGAAAAAATCAACTAAATAGATAAATTGAATTTGTAAGTAAAATTTTTTCATAGTTGAGTGATTTTTGCATAAAATCAAAGTTGAGTGATTTTTTGAGAGAAAAATTCATAGTTGAATGACTTTTGAAGTAAAAACCAAAGTTGAGTAACATTCTGAGAGAATAGTTCATAATTTAGTGATCATCTATGATATTATCTCTTGTCAATCAAATATGGTTTTTTTTTTTACGTTTCTTTTTTTTGTTTGTTTTGTCATTTATTTAATCAAATATGGGTTATTCGGAGGAATGGCCCTATTTTAGGTGATTTATATTTTTTGCAAAAGGTAAGAGTAAATGAGATTTGGAAGAAGTAGGAGAGATTAGGAGCGGATTTATTCAGGTTGGTGGGGGTGCCACGCCACCCACAAATAGATCGAATTGTTCGAATCAAATGTAAAGTTGATTTAGTCGATGAGCCTACTTGGCGCTCAGAGACTCTAGATCCTGGATCACCCTCTAGGAGAGATGCTAGACATACGTTATATTCAACGAATATAGGTTTCAAGATTTGTGACACGTTATATTAAGATGTTAATATCTTGTTAAATTAAGTCTCGAATCTAACCCACATCCCAAAAGCTAATTCAAGAATAAGAGTATTGTCCAAGCGGAGTCCACTCATCTCATTAACCACCAATGTAGGACTTTTGTCATATTTTAACACTCCACCTTAAGTCAAATGCATAGTATCGGGTGCCTGGGTAATTTTTAATTTTGGGGGTCCAACATTGGGTAAGATAGGTCTTGCTTTGATACCATAATGAAGTGCGTAATCATCTCATCTAAAAGTTTAAATTATTAGAGAGGACACATTTTTAGAGTCCGGAGCCAAAAGGGTAACTTTTTTCCTTCAAAAAATATAAATGGTATATATAAAAAATTAAATCAAAAGGGTAAAATTGCTCCCAAGGGAGCGATATTTTTTGTACAAAATTGACTCCGTTTACGCCGTTAAAAGAAATTAAAATCGCTGCCACAACAGTAATTTTATCAAAAAAATATTTATTTTTTAAATTAAAAAATTAAAATCAATGCTTCTTAAGATTTTTTTTAAAAAAAAGTAAAATGAAATCGCTGCATGAGCAGCAATTTTCCTCAATTTTTTTTAAATTTTTAATTATCTTTGCTTTGGCCTATTGTTCAAAAAAATTTCCTAAAAAAATTGCCTGTATCAACTGCCTATTGTTCAAGTACTACTGATAAAAAAATTTAAAAAAAGTTTGAGGAAAATCATATTTTAAAAAATTTAAGAAAATCACTATTGAAGCAGCGATTTTAATTTAAAAAAATAAATAATTTTTTGACGATATCGTTGTTGGGCAGCGATTTTAATTATTTTTTAACGGCGTAAACAGAGTCAATTTTATACTAAAGATATTGCTCCCTCAAGAGCGATTTTACCATTTTGGTTGAAATTTATTTTGATATACCGTTTATTTTTAAGAAATTTTTTTTTACCCTTTTGACTCCGCACTATCATCAACATTGTTAAAGAATTTAATATGTAATTGAAATAGCTTATAACATGTTTTAATTTTTTTCCCATTTGCTCTCTTTAACCTTTTCTTTCCACTAACTTATATAGCAAATTGTCAAGGCGTTTGGACATGCGATTTCATATCGCGCTATGAAATTATGAGATGAAATTAGCGTTTGAACATGTGATTTCACGTTGATTTCATCGCACGATTTCATATCATGAGATGAAATTCCAAATTTTCCAAAAATCACAATTTTAGATCTTTGAAATACAATAATTAACCCACAAGTATATATTTTTATAGGGATAAGGGTTTGAAAAATACCCCAACTTTGGTTGGATTTGCTGTTGCGATACTAAACTTTCACAAGGACCAATTACCTCCCTAGACTATTTAATACCGTATTTTTTTACCACCTGAACTATTTAATTGTGTATTTTAAAGGTATACATGTGCCCACGTGGACACATTACTATTTATAATTTTGCATTATTTTTTATGTCCACGTGGGCAAATATATATGTTTAAAATACAGTATTAAATAGTCTAGGGAGGTAATAGGTCCTCATGAAAGTTTAGTATCGCAACAACAAATCCGACCAAAGTTGAAGTATTTTTCAGACCCTTATCCCATTTTTATAAAAGCAACCCTACATTTATATCTACTAATATTTTATATGTAAATAAAATATTTATAATTCACATCATTACTTTTTAAATCATTTATATCTCATATAATGATTGGTCTCACAATTATAAAATTTATTATTACTTCAAATCAATTTCTACTTTACCATTTATATTCACCAATTTTATTATTTTTTATCAAATCTATTTACCAATCAAATTGATCAACAAATGACTAAAATTGACAGTGTTGGTTCGTCTTCTCAGTCATATGATCAAAAAATGCAAGTTCAACATGAGAAAGTTGTTTGTACTATGTGGAGGATTATATTAAAGACTAGTACACTACAACTAATGTTCAATTATATTTTTTATTGAATTAAAGTTTGATCAATAAACGTTGTATTTCTTAAGAATGACTTTGTAATAGTGTATTATGTGATTTTATAATTTTTTATTTATTTGGTATGATTGTATAAATAATTAGGGCAATTTTAATAGTTTTACAATTTATGGAATTTTTATGTTTATGAGAAAACATACAATAGAAATAGTCCAAATTGCATGTCCAAACAAAACTTCAACTTCATTTCATAATTTCATATCATGATTTCATCTAATCGCCAAACAAACCTAATAAAGTCGTGGATATTATTGTTCATATTTCTTGTCCACAATAGCATAGCTTAAATATATAGAAAGCATGATGAATTAATAAATTGTAAATAAATATAACATATAATATTCTCATTGCTTATATTCAAATACTAGATACGAAAAAATTAAAGCTAACACAACAAACCACGATAGTAGAATTCATTATATTTTTCAAATATAAAGTCATACATTTGAATTTGTTTTTATTATTAATGAAACAAGTAACAACATTAAAAATAAATCTTACAAAAGGACAAATGCATAACAATGATAAGTAGCTCATTAGGCTATGATGAGATAATATCTCAGATGGTCGTTCAACTATTAATCGGATATTAACATCTCATTTTCTCATATATAGTTAAACGAAACACGTATAAATAGGGTAGGTACTCTCTACCACCATAGGAAAACATCTGCAACAAATCCAACAATCACTGCAATCATTGTTAGTATCACAAGGACGCTCACAAGTATTAAGTTGTGGGAGTAATCTTCTCTCGAGTAGAGAAAAATTACTATTAACATCTCGTGCTGCAAATACTTGTGTTTTTTATGAGAACCACGTTGTATCCACTACAAAAATTATCAATATCAATCCTTGGATGATTAAATATGAAAAGACACACATGGATACCTCGTACAAAAGAAAACACATTGATATACATTATGTTAAATTTTCTTAATGAAAATCTGAGTCTATATATCATTGTTGTTAATGAATACGAAATATATGCTTGAACACAAAAATATAATTCATGATTATAATGTTTGAAATAGAGAGATCGATGGATACTAACTTGTGGTTGCCATGAGAAGAACAATGAGAACAAAACTAAACTTAATCAATGACATATTAAGAAGAATATAGTACACAATGTGTTATGAATATTATTTGTTTGTGCATTTGATTTCTCTTCGATGGGCACAATTTATAGACTCTCTGGCATTGACTATAATATTTTTTTTAATTCTTATTTCTTGACTTGTTTTTTTTTATTTCAAGTCTTTCAAAATATTCAAATAATTAGTTTCGATTTCTATCTCACCTCCAACAAAACAATGGAAGTGTATTCAGATTAGATAAATATAAAAATTTTGAGTTTATTAGTTTCGATTTCTAGACTTGGTGTTACAATAATCAGCTAATTAAGCTTAGTATTGGCCATGTCAGCAGTTATAACTGACAAGTAGTTAGTTAGTTACACAATTAATGTTCATTACTGTTCCATTGAATTACTGCTCATAGAGTTGGTTAGTCGATCAGGAAGTTGGTTGAGAATTAGGCTGAATAAGTCACTACACTACAATTGTATATAAAAACTCCCATATGTACACTTCAGATCATCAATATACAAATCATTGTTTTCTTCTCTAAATCTCTCTTCTTCTCTAATCTAATTCTTCTCTTCTCTTCCAATTATTCTTGAGTTGTTCTTCAACAATTCATCTCAATCCTTGAATCTTCAGTGATTCCTGCAATTGAGCTAACACTAGGTACTTTATGAGGTTTGAATAAATTTATAT